>JAZHYW010006635.1:0-102284 GCA_037355805.1 Ixodes ricinus | reverse complement strand
TGATGTAGCCAATCAAGAAAGACCAAAACTGCGTCGTCATAGCGCTCGTCGTCGTTGTGAGTTTTTCTATCCCCGATAATCCAATCACGCAAAATGAATGTCCATAATACCGCCCCCTTTAAAAAAAAAAAAAGCTTTTTGTGCGCGATTGACTTAGCGGAAATAGAAAAGACACAAAATTGACGAGTGTCGTGCCGCAATGATGTACTTTGAGCTGCTCTCGATTGACTGCATCGGACCAACAGCGTCGGCAGGAGACGGACTTTTGCGTGGAATGGAGCATGAATTCATTTCTTGTATATATAGATCGTTCGGCGCCTGTCCCACTGTCATCGTGTCTTTTTCGTCCTCGTTTCGTTCGCGTTTGTTTAGACCTTTTAATTAGTACTTATTGACTGGCCCAAATCCAAGCTTTAAATGAGGTTACACTTCGTTTTGCACAGACCACCACGGTGTGCGCTATATCCCGAGGCAGAGCGGACTTCCCGCGCATGAATGTGCATTCAAGCACCGGAATTCGTCTCATCAAATAAAGTAAAAGTAAAAAAAAAAGAGCAATTTATATTTTTTTACGAGAACCCGGTCAAATTTATCGCTGCTTCAGATCAATCTTCAAGCCTTAATTTAAGCAGACACAGTCTGAGTCGTGTTTCTTCCATGTATGACGCCATATTGGTCGCACAAAAGCCGTCTGCGCACATGCCAGCAGCATAGAAATGTGTAAAGCAAACAATTTTTAAAACGTCGACACGTGTCCGCAAAAATACTTTTGTCATCGCGTCTCCAGCGAACACTGTCATTCTTGTGACCGTGGCTGTGATTGTGGCTTATAATATCACCACGTGTGGCTAAAGCTGTGACTGCGGCTGTGGCTGTCACCTTAAGCTTTAGCCACCTGTGGCTTAAGCCGAAGTCGAACTGCCCATACGGTACTGGACCCGAACGCAGTATTTGTTCCTTTCTTCTCCCTATACCCCTAATTTTTTAATGCGAATAGCATTCTTTGGATACTTCACGCACTTTTCGTCTATGTATCTATCTATCTATCTATCTATATATCTATCTGGCTATCTAACCTCTTACGCCGCGGGTCGATAAATAAATAAAAAAGACCGGCGCCGGCGGGATTCGAACCGTTGACCCTTTGATCAGCAGGCAGACGCGCTAACCACAGAGCTATGAAGGCAGTCATTCAAAGCACTCTAAAAACTTGTTTATATCTTTACCATCGCGCGCGTTCCATGCACGAGGGCTCATTCCGCTCTCGTGAGGCTTAGCACGAGAGCGGAATGAGCCCTCGTGCATGGAACGTGCGCGCACCGGTAGCTGTGACAGCGCTGTAAAGCGCGTCCTATGGTAAAGATATAAACAACCGTTTAGAGTACCGTTGGTTGAGACTAGCTGAGACGCCAGAAAGTCTGGTCGGTACCATTTTGAGTGTTTGTGTGTATGGCGCGTGCTTTGCTCGCCTTCCTAAGTGACACAAACGCACGTGCTGGGCTGCGGAGATCGTGCGCAGGGCTGTGAAAGTGTCAACAAATTTAGAATCGCCTCAAGAGTGGGCTGGCGTATCTAGAGTGTGCCGGCCACCTGACGAACGCGCATAACTCCGCACCGTTTGATGCTATTCGCATTAACGTAGATAATCATTCCCAAAGGATGGGTTCTGCTGATTTTTCATCTTTCAGAAATCTAAGTCTAAATTTTGCGCTTAAAGGGAAACTGAAACGGTTCTGTATTTGGGGAAAAACACTTACATCGTTTTTGCTCGGCCTTCAAAATTTCAAAAACTCAAGATTTTTTTTTTCAACTCGGCGTACGGATGTTGCAGAAAATCAGTTCCGAAGTACCTCGGAAGCCCCTCCTCGCCGGAGCGCGATGTCCTAAAAGGAGTTTTTCAAAATCTCCCGCTCTCGCGCACCTTCAGCGCCTATCGAAGCTATGCGCGCGCACTCTGTATATTTTTTTTTAAATATTAGAGAAAGACGTTCGATGTTCCGACTGGTGCCAGTGCGGGGAATCTACCTGGCGAGCTCGCACTTGCACGCCCTGCCCACACGAGCAACACGCGCTTGGCGTCCGAAAGATCCACTCATGACGTAACGACTGGTCGGAAGTTTTTCGCGTTTTCCTCGCGCTTAGTTACACCTTCGGGGAAACGGTACGTGATATTCAGAATTCACGGGATAAAACTACGCTCGAATCAGTCTCTATCTCCTTTTCTGAAAGAAGTGTTCCAGCTTCCCTTTGTAATCCCTTTGTTATCTTACTTGAAACCAGTAACTCTTGGAAAGTATATAGCGACGAAATGTCATTTCAGGTAGAATTTGTGACAAGGTATAAACAACCCGGCCAGACCTAGTCGTGCGTAAATCTTTGTCGTATTATGTTCGTGGCAAGCGTCTGAATTGCACAAATCACTGCTGCTGTATCAAGCGTTCGCCCGGAGCGGCCCCTGGCGAGAAAAATTTAGGAGCACGGCAACCGTTACGAATCGCTTAAACCAGTCGCGTGAAGGTAATTTCTCGTGCAATTACCCGTAGGCGCACTCTATGTCAGGTTCAGTTAGTCGAACTATTGCTCGAATACGAGGGCTTTGAAGCGGGACCAAGCGCCATGATAGAGGGACACAGTCTTCTGTTTCTCTCACGCGAGGTCAGAGCAATCATTTCCTGGTAACTTCACGCTGTATAATTGCGGTGTCGGTCACGGAATGCAGGAACACAGGTTATTTTTCATTGGCAACAAGGACAAGCTGGTCGCATAAGCGGCCGCAAAGGCAAATGAAAATACGTTCATTTAGAAATAAACAGTGGTAACTTGTTAAAAACAACATCACCACCAAATGATAAAAGCACGAGACAGAAAACCTACATCCTTTTGAAAATTCTTACGGATCGTTTGGACGGGCAAACCTGTGAGCGCCTAGCTCTATGCTGCCTCTCACAAACATCTGCAATGCAAGCAGAGGCATTGGCAAGAGCGCGTGGCTTTGGGAAGTGCCTCCTCATGACCAACTTACTGAGACATTGAGTGAAATAAAAAGTTTTCAAGGAAATTTAAAAATTATAATTCATTGGCGTCCCGTGATTCCGAGGAAATTACACTAATCGAGAACATTACAATTTTTTGTCAAGAAAACCAGAAATTGATAATTTTGTGAATGCGGCCTGTAGGATTCAATAAAAAGAAACGATAATAGATGGATGGAATAAAAACTATGCGCGTCCAAAAGTTTAATTACAAGCTGATTGATGTTTGCGACTGTAATCTAAAATATTCAGAAATGAACACTGCAATATTTGTTGCTGTTCAGTTGTTTTTGGATATTCGCAAGTCGTCGATGTTCAAGAAAGTAGCATATATGAATCCACGAGCTTGGGTACAAACAAAAGAATTCCAATGAGCTAATCTCACGCGCCCGTGCATTTGTATTTACTGCAGACATTTGTGAGAAGGAGTGTAGAAAGCGCCTAGGTTACGTGATTGGTTGGGCAAGCGAAACATTTGCCAGAGCCGGCCACATGTTCACGCTTTTGACAGCACGGCACACATCTTGCGATATACGTTTGTTTCACACAACGTTCATGAAACATGGTATAGAGTTCGTCGTTTCTGTAGATATTAATTAGGAGACAATCTCAATGAGAGTACTTAAAGGGAACCTGAAGCACTTCTTCAAGAAATCCGAGTTAGGAGCGGACTTGTATAGCTTTTTGACACGTGGCTTCAGTTATCGCCCTTATCTTGGGCAGGAGTAAATCTAATTTGACGGTTATTTCGAGAAATACGTGCAGCGATCGCCTCTGGGCATGCGGCGATCCTCTTTGCCACCTGTTATCTGTCCAGAGGGTTGTGACGTCATTGAAGGCATTCCCGAGCCAGTCTAGTGGAGAGCAAAGCCCATGTAACCCCGCGGATGACGTCGCTTCTGCTAGTTTTTTCTCTCCGCTCTCGCGCATTCCTACACTCTAAAAAAGCCCGTGCGTCTACTTTCCCGCACAACACTCAGAGAGCCAATCACCGCAACTTACGGAGGCAGCTCAGCGAATGACGATGGCGATACATATGTTTAGACCAAAAAACACAGTCTGAGTTGTGACATTAAGCAATGAAAAAACGTCACGCTTGCATTGCCTAATGTCAGAACTCAGAGTGCGTTTTTTGGTCTAAACATATTTCGGCATCGTCATTCGCTGAGCTGCCTCCGTAAGTTGCGGTGATTGGCTCTCCGAGTGTTGTGCGGGAAAGTAGATGCACGAGCTTTTTTTTAAGAGTGTACCGTCGGCGCGCCGCAACGGGCGGGTCTACGTCGACATTCTGATTGGCTATTACGACGCTCCTACTAATAAGATCGAAATAAAGCTTAATGCACATAATTTTTAAGGTGTGCATTACACATTTTACTGTTTGCTCAAATTCAAGGACCTGTTCAGCCGTCATTTAACATAATATTGAAACACATAGACGATTGTATTTTACAGAATTGTATTGCCATCTTTTCCACCAAACATAAAGCGTCTGACCAATCAGTGCGAAGGCAATATTGAAGTCTTGCTAATCTCAGCAGGTGGTGGAGAAGTAAATCCTGACCCTAAATTTAATATGATAACCATTCTACAAGAATTACTGAACTGCGAAGCTATTATTTTTTTCATTGAACGAGAGTGTATATTATTAACGAAGTAGGATGACCTGATCAGCCATATCAGAGCCAGGGTCAGATATTTAGAATGCAGGGATGTAAAGGCTTGATAATTTATGGCGTGACACAACAGGAACACTAGGTACGACTGCACCAAGAACATTCAGGTAATAAAGTTAAGAAGCTAGATAAAGTTTAAAACATATATCAAGCATAAAGCAAGATAATTTATTTTTCTCGATGCAATCGAACATTAGGAGCCACAAGTAAGATCTGAGAGCGGGATGAACGTGGAACGAACAGTGTACTGTCCTGGATACTCGAATATGTATATCGCAAAAAAAATTGGTAGAACTCACGGTGGTGCCGCAAGAGTGATTAGGCGACGTTGTAGACGACAAAAATTGAGAATACATGAAATGAAAACGCAAAATAACCAAAGAGAGAGAGAGAGAGAGAGAGAGAGAGAAGAGGGGGGAGGGGAAAGAGCAGAAGAGAATTGAAAGGTAAAGAGGTTATTACACACTTCCTTAAGAGCTTGGTTCAGTTGGAGACGAACACGATGGATACTGACATGAATACGATTAAATTCAGATGCGCGAAGTCCACAATTAGATCAAATAGAATCTCACGACACAGCCATAAAATCCTTACTTCAAGAACGAAGCGACCGATAAGGCTATTTTTATAGTTCTCAAAATTGGCATGAGGTAAGCACGTGAGCGCCTCCTCTGCTCAACTTACCGCTGTAAGCCAGTGTCCTACATGACCCCTCTGGGCTCTAGGAGGAATCTACCTCCCACACATCTCGCCCTCTGGCCATTTCCAGGGCGTAGAGAACAGGGCAATAAGGAAATCCCAAAAAGACGCCCATATTGCGGGCCAGAATGCAGACGGTCAGCTGAAAACTAGACGCCCCGAAAAAAACAAAAACATTCCAGATAACACAAAACGGGCCAGCACAAAATACAAAAAAAAAGTATCAACAGCGTTAGAACACATTTCTCGGCAGACAAGCACACAAAAGATCCCGGAATAGCATGCGAATAATTGCGCATTTCTGCGGAAACAATGGGACGCCACCATTATGGACTGGGGACTCGCGTCCATAAGCTACTATGATAAGCAGGAAAAAAGAAAAAACGATGACGACATCTTCGGGGTTATTGTGATGCCAATGATCCGCACACGGGCGACGCTTCCTGAGGAACTGGGGAAAGACAGGGGCCCGTGTCACGTGTGCGCTCATCAGAAATCGCCTGGACACGCGGCAGGGCGACGCCTGTCTTTCGACTGCAGTGTCAGATTCTCCAGCCTTTTCACAAGGACAAAGGAAAAAAAAAGAGAAAGAAGGAAGCGTCCTTCTTGTTCCAGATGCAGTTTCCTGGCTTTTCGGGAAGGACCGCTATGAAATGTCCGCTTTTGAGCTGTGCGACAGCAGTGGATGTGTGGATTGGAAAGGTTGTCACTCTGATTGTATGTCCTCGCGAAAGCTTCTGAGTGATGGCCAGTGATTTCGTTTTTCTATCCATGCCTCAATAAGTATAAACATATTGACGTACAAAAATAAAATGGAAATCACTGGCGATCACTCAGAAGCTTTCATAAGGTGCTAAAATAAACCGTTGTTCCCGTTTGCTTTGCCCCCTTCCCCCCCCCCCCATGATTTCAGGCACATAGCATGTAAACATTAAAAGTATAATTTTTTAACTGATCAGTGCTGCGTCTGCTGACCGTGTGCGCGCCTATTTGTTTTGACCATGTGCAACGGCGCTTTGCGATTTTTCTTTTTGTTTGAGTACCGGACTAAGAAATAATAAATCATCGTTGCCTCAACGTAAGTAACACGCAAATGTGAGATGCCAAACCGTTCAGTGTGCCTGAGGTGTTTTGTTTTTCTACCTAGTAGTAAGATAATTCTTAAAAGAGTAATTTAGTCATGCACTTACAAAAAAAACTTATTGTCATCATGTGGGTCGGCAGAACTCATGAGGTATGGGACTATATTTTAACTTGCACTCTTTGACCCGTTCACCAAGTTAATCGAGCCAACTATACCTTGTTCGACAGAAAACGTCTCCAACTTTTCACAGAGACCTTGTAAAAAAATGGAGAATCTACCATGTTGTCGAAACGTCTACAATCAGCTGAGTTGACATCCTTATGTGGGAGTTACTAGCATAAAATATAGTTTTTCAACACGCTACGTGCGAGATCTTAAGACTAAACGCCGTCTCAATAAGACAAGTTTGCAACCTTCAAGACCTATAAGGGCTGCACTAGCGTCTATCAGAATGCTGTCACCTCGGTGATTGACGTAGAAGAGCTGTACGAAGGTAAGTCTCTGACGCGTAAGTAATTTAAATTATTTTAAATACAAGAAGTAATAAAGCCTTACATTATATACTTTATGTGAAGAAGGCGTAAGAAAGCACCTTCACTGTGACGTCGAGGATCCACCAACTAGGGAGCGCTGTTCTCGCACTTCGGTAATAATTGTCGTGTGCTTCATTAAACAGCGGGAAGTTAGTCAGTCTCAATGGGCGTCTGGCGTCTACGCTGCAGATGAGAAATATATCCGGTGCAGTACCACTGCAGGCCTGGAGTCTTTAACGCGCACCACGCAGTAGTGGAACACGACCGCACACGGCTACGATGCCCATCTAGATCGAAACGGTCAGGGGTGGGGATTGAACCCAGGATCCCCGAGTTCAGCTGCGCAAACATCATGGTACTGTCAAGGCCGGTTATAACGAAGTCGGTTTTAACGAAATAGCGACTACAGCGAAGCGATTACAAGTTCTCCTTCCCTTTGCACTTCGTTAACCGAAGTCGGTTATAACGAAATAGCGGATATATCGAAGCGATTTGCGATTCCCGTTGACTTCGTTATGACCGGTCTCGACAGTACCACCACTGTTGAAAGTTGCGAATGGACATTGATCTGCTGTGAACAAACCAACCCAGAACGCCTTAAACTCGGCTATGCCTCGCAATTCCGTGCATGCAGGGAAGCAAGTCGATACGCAGCGTTTACGCCATAATCGGCGTACCCTGCTCGCGCGCGCGCCTCGGGCTCACGTCTTTTCGCCTCGTTGGGTTCGGGCTCACGCATAACTTCGGCCCTGAAATAAGAGCGAGAGAGACAACCCGGACGAGGCGCGACAACGTCTCCCCGAAAATGCACACACGTAGAGGCCGAATCGTAAAAACCGCGCTGGCCTGTTTTCGGCGGGTCTTACCCACCGACCGACGGCCGCATCCCAGCCCCACTGCGACGCAAGAACCTATCAGAATAAACCGAAGGAAGAAAACAAAGAAGAAAGACAATACAGCTTTCATTTCGCTCCGGTCCTAGTACTTCAGCCTCTGACTGTCTCTCACGCAGGAGTGTCTTTAGTTTTTTGTTGTTTCGGGTACATTCGTATGTTAAGCACGTCGTATACGGGGATGTTGTGTGGGTATCTCAAAGGCACGGCTCCGTAGTCAAGTGCAATTAGGAGATCCAGTCCAATACGTGCGAACTGCAGGTTAGGAAAAAGAAAAACAAATAGCACGAGGTAGTATTGTAGCAAATTGGTTTTCTATTGGCAAGGAGAAAAGCGAAGCTGTGTTCTCCGGACGATACAGGGAAGCGCATGAATGTAAACCTACTTGTGAGCGTGGGTTCAGTTTGATGCAGATATCACTAGGACACACGATTGCCTGCGGCTATCCCAACGTAAGAAAGGTAAGAGAGGGGCGGAAACCTTGATGGGCAGCACGGTACTTTTAGCACTAAAACGAAACGAGAAGATGGTATCTTGTATATTATGATGCGCAAAAAAAAAAAAAAAGCGCAAGAGGTTGTTATGTTTTATTCAGCTCGTAGAACGAGCTCGTTTTCAGGTGCAACCGAGTGATATTGTCAGCCATCCCGGAGACATGCTATATTGCTTACGTGCGATAAATGCTCGTCTTGAACGGTGTTTCGAAAATGGCGAGACTGGTTTTCTTCGCGGACGAAGTTGTGCGGACAGTGTTGACGCTTTGCTGTGGAGCAACAGAAGCCTCGACAACAGCTCACTACGACTAGGTTTCTCGGTATCTAGGTTGTCGGAAATAATGTCACGCATTAAGCGATTTTAAATGCACATCATAACGTAAACGCATTGAAGGATTTTTGGTAACCCTATTAAATTACGTACCTGGCAGATAATATAAGTTTATCTGTCATCCCTCACTGCGAAGGCTGATAAATGACATCAGCGGAAGTGTGACTCTAGGAAGTGTCCCGAATTCAAGCCTGTTAAAAAAAGTACTAATTATATTTTCCCAGTAACTCCAAAGAACTTTAAATATATTGACGTGTGACGATAACAGCTGTGCGTAGGCGTTCAAAGCCACGAGCTCCTAAATCTCAGCATAAATTCAGCACTCGGTCTAAATTAGGTGTCTCCAAAGATTTTGGCTAAGGGGCTGGATTAGGCGTCTGTTGCAGTATCGACGGCCATGGAAAGAAAGAGTAATTATAAACCAAGAAAGACGAAATCAATGAACCTAGGTACGAATTTAGACACATACATAAATGTGAGGGTAGGTATTAAAATAACCCAAAGTTGGATGAAACCATATATTTAAATATGAAATTTAATATATAGCGAACTACGACATTACACAACAATTGCGACCACGAAAACTCAGCAGACATAAATAAAAACTTACGGATACTTCGACAGGTTCGCGCAGTGCATAAGGCTAATGAGAATGATAAAATCAATGCTGACGCGATGTACTTAAAAACGGGAAAGAAGTTTAACAGAGTTACACGTACATTAAGCCAGGTACCATACATGGTCATGCTGGTGATGACAATGTTTAGTCATGGTGAGTGAGCAGCATTATTGTGCAGTTTTTCTCGTTCTTTTTGGTATTTTCAATTGAGCATTTAAAACACGACGCGGCGCAGTCTGATCAGGCGCACATCTTTTTGCGGCGGTGGCAGCGGGTCTTCTAGAAGCTGGCAGCGGGCCGGGATTCATTGGAAGGACCACGGCCAGCCCCGGGTCGCTGGGAAAACTTCCACGGGCCGGATGTGGCCCGCGGGCCGGGGTTCGAAGACCCCTGGTCTAAACAATTGATGATCGTATAACAAAAATCCTGGGATTCAGATATATTAATAAAGAATCAACTGCAATAATTTTTACTCACAAATGCATGAACAATAACGAATTGCACTGTGCGATGCCCAATTTGTTTTCGTTTTTGACAGCCAACATATTTTGGAGTACCTAATCATTGAACGCGGCTTCTTTTTACATGGAGCCTCCATGTCACGCAACTTGAGTTAAAACTATCATCAGTCATCACTTCGGTTGCTTCATCAGTTGTAAAGCATGGAGAGAAAGTGTTGGGTCTTTACATTGACTTGACGGAGCCCCCCCCCCCCTTTTCTTAGTTTGTTGCTATGCAGCCTCCCGAATATCGGAACAGCACGCCAACGAGCGACCAACTCGTTGACTTCTTAAAAAACAAGTTCTTGAAGTTCAAAAATAGCTGTTTTATGTGTAAAAGTTAACTGCCGAATAGTTCCTTTGAATATATATGCTTGCGCTATCGTAGCATATCATAACTAAAATAAATATTAACGCCAAGAGATAACAGTCAAGTAGCCATGGGTTGGGCTCACTGTGTTAATTCCTCACCGTCTGTTGACTCGGTGATATAATTTCTTTTCGTTGCGTATGTACTCGTTGCATTTATTCTCTTTTGTGAAATGATTCCAGTTCACCACCGCTTACGTGAAAGGTCAGCACCCTGGACCCACTGCAGTCTCGACTTAACAAGAGTGAGGTGAAAACTAAAAAAAAAAGAAGCTGCGATTTTTTTTTTTAATTCTTATCAACTGAGATTTGGGTTTCATCTAAAAAGTCACTCAACTGTGATATTTAATTGTTACGGCCTCATGTGAAATTATATGTGGTAATATTTTCGCACGAGTCACACAGACTTACATTCAAATATTAATTCGATGATACCTTATGTCTGTTTCGTTTTTATTTCTTTTTGATTTTGTCTGGTGGGTTTTCGACCGCCACCTTATCATGAAGAGTGTGACCGGCTTGACCTATTGCCTCGGCTCACTGCCACGACTCGATAGAAATACTATAGGAGGCATTCACTGGACGCCATATTTGAGGTCAATGTTTAGAGCGCATGCTCAGAACGAGCTTACATTTCTAGCCTGCTAAGACCGGCAATCTTGATGGTGTGGAATGCACGTTGCAAAAGAACTGTGGAAGCTGGCCGTCAGCACGCTCTCAGCAACCACGCACACGGATATGGCCGCCAGTGAATACTCCCTATTGGCGAAACACCGCGCACCCAACACGCGCCTATCGCTCCGCTGATATGCTTTGCGGCAAGCCTGTCCGCCGACGGAAACGGTGGCCGAGACCTGGTTTCGAACTTTTGCCGGTAGGCACTTTAGTAAAATAAATGCATATGTTTTCATCCACACAACGACATTGAGCCTCGAGATAATAGCCAGCCGAGTAGTGCACCTATAGCTGCTATCGGCCATTGCGAAGGATTCAAGCAAATAAAATATTTTGTTACAATGAACAGAAAACTAAAATACTTAAGATAACGGGCCCAAATTGAACAACATAATACCGTGTCAAATATGAGATGGTTTCCAATTTTTGTTGCGTCTTTATGATTTTTTTTCTCACTATGACCATTTTTCGTAGCTTACCTGCGCAGTAACCCTTATTCAAGTTATATTGTTACGTAATAATTAGTTTCGTAAAATAAAAAAAAACTCTAAGTTGTATTCTCTTTTCCTATTCTGGTAATGAACATAATAATTACGATGGTATCACTTTTTATAATAAAAAAGTAGTTCCTTAGTTCTTGTCCCGAGGATTAGATAAAATGTTAATTGGTGAATTTTTTGTGTTTTACATTGTTATGAAGATTATATTAAATAAAGAAAACGCATCGACATGATACTCTTTTGCTTCCGGTTTGCTGCGAATTTCCGAGTGTACTAATGTTTAGCGACAAATTATAAAGCCGATTGGTAAATCTAAAATAACAAGAGGGGAGCTAAGTAAACTTACCGTTACTAGGCGACAGTCGCTCCGATTAAATAATTTATTTTTTAATTCTGTAGTATTTGTCAAGGTCAACGTGCAATAATCCGTTGGTCTCCGGGCTACACTCATAAAAGACAAACACAAAAAACGCGGCCCCGAAGAAACTTTTTGTTTTTTGTAAGAATAAAATTGTTTTATTTCTTTAAGTGCAGTCCTTAAAGCACATATCGCAGGCTATGCCTTAGATTATCCTTAAACCTTTCGCAGCGGCGGGCCGAGTCTTCACGAAGCTGACACGAAGAGGACAGGACGGCAAATCTCCAAGATAAAAAAAAGAAAAAAAAATTGGGACTAATTTACATTACTGCACAACAGCTGAAAAAAGTTCTTTTTTTTGTTTTCATAACGCAAGACACGAGGTTACAAACAGAGGCGACAAGTAAAAAAAAACTCCTTCATTGCGATTTTTTTCTGCTGACCGTTCTTTGCCAAGCTGCAAGTTCACATCTAAGTTGCTCACTAACACTGCCTGTTGTAGTATAGCGTGGAGGTGCTCGTCGGCCAGTCGACAACGAAAGTTTGACTTGATGTTACTTCCATAGAGTTATTATAATGTTACGCTAGAGGTGCAACTGGCGCTAGTGCCTATGAGACTTCCGGTTTTGAATTGAAGCAGACAGAAACCAGCCCAGTTTTGCGGTGCTCCTGTGCATTCCTATTGGAAAACAAGCGTGCACTTTGTTTCTTCTCCGGAGAATAAGGGGAATTACCTTTGTTATTTTTGTTATAGAGAAAAGGTAGATAACTATATTATCATTATAAAAGTGAAATTGGTTTAGTTGCAGTATATTTCTGAATAGTGAGGGAAGTTTAACTTACCTGTATTCCGGTTCCAGTCCTGTACTCTACAAGTGTGTAAAGACAAGCGGCGAACCTAAGCAAGAATAGCAGTCGAAAACAACCTAGGACTTGTTCAAGGAGCGCCAACATTTTGATGATGTTAGAATTGATAATCTGCGATATTTATGTGCCATTAAAGTGACCCCCATTTACGAGCGGTTAAAAACGTAAAGAGTAAAATAACGTACACTATAAAATGTTTTTCTTTTTTATAATTATTATACTGAATTTATCGGGCGGTAAGAGGTTTCCGGATTTTTTCCTATTTTAAAATGTTTTGAGCATGCGGACGTGAGTTTTCAACGCTAGAAGAAACTTACATTTGCACCGACACACGAGCAGTAGGGTGAATAAAACAAATGTTATTTATTAAAAATAGAACTCATTACTCGGCTTTACTTCGTTTTAATCACCTACATGCACAGATGAACACTGAACCAGTGTTAGCGCGAATAGTTCTTGACGTCTTTCTTAATTTTTTGGATGCTTTTCATTGCTTTGGCACGGAAAACCCCCTGCAGGAAAACGCCAATATCTTGTGTGCGCTAACCGTGTCGGACAGTGAACACAAATACATGTACGAAGCCATTTTAGCACCATTCATAATGCCATCAATTTGAAAGAAAAACGCCATAAACGACCACTATTCTCGTCTGCGTGACTGAGAAATGTTCCAAGCTATCTAGTACGTACTAATTATTCGAGATATTTGCTCCCATAATCAAGCGCAAGGGGAAAAATGCACTTACCGTATTTGCTCGAGTAATAGCCGCACTGTTTATGAAGAAAACCTGAGGGTTCGCTTTTCCGTGGAGCATGCTGCTTGCCAATCACCGCGATCGGCAGCATGATTCCAGCGGATTACGGGACAAAGATAACGTCTTCGCGCGAAGATACCATCTGTGAAGATTGCATTTGTATGGAGAATCGTGTTCTCGATCTGGTTATTCACTATGTTATTTACTGCGCAACGCGATGATCGGCTGTATATGTGTTCTGCGGAAAAGCAGACGCAGGGGCCTTGTTCATAAATAGTGCGGCTATTAGTCTAGTAAATACGGTACTTTTTCCCATTTAAATGCATTACCGGACGTCAATTTCAGACTGGTTGCTGTCTGCTTCAATTTGAAACCGCATACCAGCGCCACTTGGACCTCTTGCGTGCATTATAATATCCCTATGGTTACATCAACCTCGACAAAGCCCGTTCGCAAACACAAAAGCCATCCTAGCCTCCTCTGTACTCACAAAGCCTGGCAGTTAGACGACAGAGCCACAGAGTTCCCGGTCGCAAATTTGGAGCGCGAGGATCTGGTAGCAGAGAGCATTTCTCAGGTGAACCTGATATTTTGCGCACAGCTTTTGCAGCGGAGAGGGACCCGAAACACGGTTTTCAAACCCGACGAGAAAAGAAGCGGTAGCGCGAGGAACGCGAGGAGCACGAGCGGACATTACATCGCTCGGGAGAAGTGTGTTTCGGCGTCTCGCCGCAGCGGGGCGCCCATTACATGCCTCTTCTCTCTCATCCGTTGTCTGCCGCTCTACCTTTTCAACTTTGGCGGCCGCGTCTCGTGGCGATCTGCCAGGCTTTGTCAGTATAGAGGAGGCTATGGTGCCACAGAACGCCGAGAATATGCCCACCGTGTGTTTTTTAAGCTTCGAAAACTTGAAAGGAGATAGGAAACAAATTTGTTTTATTTGAATTACTACTACTTATAATTACTCCCTAATGTTAATAACTGAATGAACTTGCCTTAGTTTTTCTTTCTAGGCAGTGACGGTCATGAAAAATATTCGAGAAATATGAGCATTGCTTATCCACTCAACTTGGAGCCAGAACAGGTGGCCACGTAGCCTGGTGCCTATCCTATGCCGTCAACGTTAATCGCAGCCACGCGCTGGAGTTGGCAAAGTAGAAAACGCGAGCTGAGCTCCAGGCATTGTTAGGGCTCGTCTATTCTCGTCACCGCAGTGGTTGGACACGAGCCACTACCCGAGTGTCCGCCGAGACATTGATTGTTACGAGCCGAAGTCGAGTGCGCACGCTGTTCTCGTGTCCAATCCATGAGCCGCGCTCGACTGTCGTCAGGCGGGTGGTTTCGATCCCACAATTACGTCATGAAGCTTTGCGAAGGCAAGACTAAAAGAAATAGTCCCCTTTTACCCTCGCGATTTCTCCGCGACACAGAAGCTTCTGAATCAGTGGCGGTCCGTGCGGGTATACTTGGGCCAGACTATAGGTCCAGTACGCCTCTGCAAAGTCGCGAACATTCCAACCCGATATCGTTTCATGACCTCTTTAAGAACTGTATTTCGGTCATTGCTCTTCTGTGAGGAAGTGGAAAAGGGGAAAAGGGGAGGGAGGGGATGCTTTTCTGGTGTTGTCCAAGGGGCCGCATGACACTGCATGCCCCGCGGGACGCGGGTTGCTGACCCCGGCCTCATATAATACAGACACCGACGCAGGCACGTAGCCAGGATCTTGTTTCGGGGGAGGGGGGGGGGGGGGGCCTGCCCACGACAAAATAGCTGTATGAGGGAAAGGGGGAGAGGAGGTACCAGCAAAATAGAAGATTTCGGGGGGGGGGGGGGCGGGTCCATGCCGCCCCCCCCTCCCTCTGGCTACGTGCCTGCACCGACGGCTTAAGACACGAAGGGGGCGTGACGAGTCGCGAGCGTCTTAGTATTGCTACGCAGCCAATGAGGTTTCGGGTTTCGCAGATAAAAATATCGAAAAATTAATGACGAAACAAAAACGTGAACGTAATAAGAATAAGGCCTGGGTTACTCAGGCTGTCAGCGACTTGTACAGGAAAGAAATTAGAGAGGGACGATCAACCAAGATGCATCGCGGTGTTCACACTGTCGGAAGTCCCCGATTGTATAAAGACCCGCAATACACTCGGAACACCAATCATTGGCCTTTCTTTATTCAGTTCAACCAAATAGAAGGACGATCGGTACCTGGCTCCTATAACTACGCGGTCCCACTGGCGAAAATGGCCGGATGCCTTTGTGTCGCAGGTTTTGCGCTTACCGCTGCCTCTTCTCATTGGTTGAATTGATTGTAGAAGCTACAGATGATTGGTGGTCTGAGTGCATTGCGGCGCAGGATGCATTCGAAGCTATCAAGAGTGTGCTGAAATTCCTCGTTTCATTCAGCTCGGATTGGCAAATTAACAAAAACGTAAACCTGTCTCCTTTAATCCCAGACTCGCGTGATAGTGTGCCGATGAAATCGGTAAAGATATTGGCGCATCAATTAGAAACTTTAGTGACGTTAATCTGCCCGAAACTTTCGGGTGCCAGAATACACTGCGCAAAGGAAAGGGCTTAAATAGTTTAAAGGCGTAATACAAGGAAACACCTGTTTTTTTGACAAGGAGGCGAAATTCGCTTTTTGGCCAATACCTCGAGCTACCTTTGGGAGTCCTAAATGTTCATGAAGACTATTTTGTGTCGTTGAAGCGTAAAAAAGGATGCTTACAAGGTGCGTATATCTGATTTGTCTGTGCTCAGTGTTCGCTGTATGCTACACACTTAAGGGGTAAATCAGCTTTTCCCATGACTCACATCACCCTTAGGACTCCGGTGAACAGCCTAAACATAGGAGGCTGCCGACCTTCGCAGAATTCAGAATGACACTATTTTAAGAGTAACAGGTTTCAAGATTGGGATATGAGTAATGAACTATTTATCTTTCCCTTATTAGGCTCTATCAAATATGAAAAATCATGACGAGAGCCAGGTATTACATCTGCATTAGAACCAATCTATAGTACAACCTGAGGAATTGCGAATTTATATGAACACGTATCCATAGACGCAATTTGCCACTTCACGTGAGGTACTGTGTACACGTATTATTCTTATTATAAAAATGGAAAGCCTAAGATTATATTTCTTTATATTTCCAGGCTTTACAGTGTTTTTATTTTCTGTGAACGCTACTCTAGTTGTATGTACAATTCTAAACGAATTTCTTTGCAACGTGATGCAATATTTCACGTACCGCCGAGTATGCCACGTGCTGTACACTCCTGTTTAGTGACAGGGGTTTCTTATACCGCGAGAGTTCGACTAATGTTAGAAGTGTACCTTCATTTCATTAAATATAAATATAAAAGTATACGACAATGCATAAGAATGTTCAAAAGTGTATAGAACGGCATTAACACAAAAACGCCTCCATTCACACTGCTGGTGAATCGTGTTTTTTTAATGTAGTGTAATCTTTGTTTAGCTGGCCCACTGTAAGCAATTTTACAATCCTCTGTGAAATCTAAACGTCGTAAATAAGGTGGCAATTTCTGGAGTCCACTAGGCTTCAACGGACTAATTCCTAAAATTGTTAACTATGGACTTAGTTAGGGTGACCACCTTCCTGCTAGCGAACTGCGGGACACGCGAGGTGGTGGTGGTGGTGGTGTGTGTGTGTGGGGGGAGGGGGGGAGGAGGAGGGGGTAAAGTAAGTATATTAGCACACACGCCATGAGCCGAGGCTCTGTAGACACATTTATTATCATATGCTGTTTATACACCTGCTAATTGCATTGCAGCAATGAAGCTGAATTAAGTTTCACTACGAGTGATATATTTCTTTCTGCCAAATGTGTTATTAAATGTGTCGAAGTTGAAAACATCAAAATCGAACTGTAGCTAGAACTCAATGCATCAAATGGAAATAAGAAACAGTAAATTTCTTTCGGGTTATTGTTTCTGTCAACGCTTACTTTTATCAGCATGGCCCTACACAAATTTTTAACATTATGTTCTTTTTCGATCCGTTCCGAGTTGCAGGCTTTCTGCCTTGCGCGGCTGTGTTCACTAAAACAAAGATCCACAGCAACCCTCTCGCACTGACAGAGCGATATGAAAATACTTACAATATTTTATATTGAAACTTTTGGCAAGCAATTTTCTTTTAATATTTTGCCACCAAGGGGAGAGGCACAGCGGAGCATGCGTGTCGGTTCTCCTGCAAGAACGACGGTCGCTTCCCGCAATGCTTGGATAGAAAATGGTGTACCATTGCGATTCACACGGATTACCAGCGACCTCCGCGCTTCCCCGTGCCCCGTTGTTCGGTAGCGCCATGAGTTGCAGAGTGAATTTTACTAAGTATGAAATGCGGGACATTTTGAAGATTTGGGAATTTCTCGCGGGACGCGGGACACGAGCCCTCAGTGCGGGACAGTCCCTTGAGTCGCGGGACGGGCGGTCACCCTAGACTTAGTACGATAATCTTTACAACACCACCGGTGACCATGCCAAGTCAATGACCGAAGCGGTTGTGCTGTTGAGAACGGTAACTTTTTGTATGCGATGAAAAAAACTATTGTTGCGGAGTCCATAACCGCGAATGAAATGCTAACTTTAATTAATATCGAGTGTACCTCTTTTTGCTGAGCACGTTCTTATGAATCACTAAAAAGGAGATAATAAAACATGTAAAAAGCAGCATACAGGACAACACATCTTCCATTTGGTCTCGAGCTTTAGTCTACGCCTACCTGTAGATCTAGGATTACTCGAAAGTTTTCAATGCATACACATATCATTTATTCTTTCGTAACTCGTTGCACCCCCTTCCTAAGGTGTACCATCCACCATCCATGGCCGGGGATACGCCGCTGGTCATGTCCGCCATCAGCGTCAGACACCCGCGCCCGTCTCCTGGGCTCCTCGAGGAGCCCGCGGAATCCCCGACCCGTCGGACCAGGCGGCCGAGAATGATGAAAGTTGCTCAAATGACAGTTTGATAGCTTTTCATTCCGCTAACGACACTTTCATCTCTGTCCCGGAACACAAGCCGCGGATGCCTTACTCCCGCCTCGTCCCCTCTCTCTCTGTCAGCGTGGCTCGACGCGAATCCAATCAAACTCCGGGGGCCGCCCGTGCGGCTGTGTCAGAGGAGCCAGCGAGCTGACTTATGGAAGAGATCCAATTCCCGGCTGACCTGCCAGCGTCCGATTCCTCTCTGCCGCTGTACTCGGTTGCACCTTAGGATGGAGCGCAGCGGACGTTACGAACCCTACCAGCCAATTCAGAGTTGTAAATATACCGCGTGACTTCGCGTACTGCGTGTCGCTGTGCCCTCCTCTCCAAGGTCACGTGACACTCACGCGACACTGGATTGCTTTAGAGGACTCGTAGCACCCCCTGCGCTTCATTGTAGGGTGAAACGGAGTTAGATCCAGCGCAACTTGCTTTGGGCGAGCGTCATATCTAACGGATAGTGCGCTGACTGAAACGAAACGGAACTGAGTGTGCCCTTACGTTAAACCTAAGCCTCTTAAAGCAATTTTCTTTGTGACGTTTTACAGTTTGTTGTTTTCGGACCCGGCGAGCTGCATCCAGCAAAAATACCGCTCGAATTTTTTTGGCATACATATCTGATACTGGACGACTGTCATCGGATACCACCACGATGTCTGTATCGAATTGTGTGGAGACGTGTTTTTGTTTATCCAAATTTTTAAGGGTCATGGCGAGGTTCTCGCGTGCACTGAGACCGCGTTATAACTCGACGATCTACACACCATGATTAAACCTAACAGAGATGACTAGGAGTGCAAGAGCTCTCTTGTGGTGGCTGATTCTCTGGTACGTGAACTGCCGGTTACGCGAGGCTTGTAGCTCACACGGGTGCCACACTGAGGTTGAACGATAAGCCATTGTCCCCTTCAGAGCGGTACGTCTGGCGACAGTTTTGCGACGTAAACGCGATGTCAGGAGTCGCGTGGTGCATTGCTGTCGAAGTCCCAGGCCCGAGAGTGCAGACCTGCAAATTGGATTGTTTCCAGCAGCACTCGCTCACTTAAATACTTTCCTAATGTATTTATCCTGGTATTTTTTATATTACAATTCTTCGAGTACCTAACATTTTTAACAGAATATAAACATGTACGCGAATAAATACATGTTCCCCGGTTTTATATGATACCGATGCAAGACGTCATAAAAGAAATTTTTGAATAAGTGTTGCGGTAATGCAGGAAGTTCTGCATGCAAGCTTCTGTTGGTTGGGACTTGTGATTGCGTTCGCAGCGAAGTGTCCTTTTCCCGTGCATGCTGCACATACTTGCCACATGGACCGTCGCAGAGGGGTAATAATCTAAACATTTGTTAGGCACTACGGTCTCGGCGGAAATCTCGGTAGTCAATTTCAACGTTCAGATCTTTACGTTTTGTCGTTTATTGTTTTAGCATCTTTGCGCTTCAGAGACACATCACTATCGAGTGAGCGGAGTGTATCTGATAGGAACATATGTCATCACAGTACCTGTCGGCGAGAACAAGGAGATGGAAAAGTAAGTCAGCAAAAGTTCGTCTGCGTTTCAATAGTGTATGCACAATCCAGACGGCCCAAAAGTTGGTTTTCTATCATGTCAATGTGCATTGGTGAGTTCCACCTCATGTCGTTGAATCTGCTTCCCACGACTTGGCGTTTTGAACGGCGGGCGCTGCGAATGTTTTGTCCGCTCATGCACAACCGCGATCAAAGGCGCCTCGACAGCCTCGGGAAGCGCACTGTCGATTACGCAGAAGACACCAATAGTTGCGACTCTTAATCATAAAAAAGAAAGAAAAATATATCTACGGTTTCTTGCCGCGTTGTTCGGGTGAACTTCGGCGAGAGCCGAGGCGCTGCACACTCCGCTCAATGTAGTTTCACGCAGACTACATAAAATTGAACACCGAGAGTGATGACGTCAAAACATGGCGCCATAGCAACACCCCTAGCAACGGCTCGTTTGGAGCAGTACGTCACACTTACGGAGTCAATTACGGTCTCTGGAACCCGTGTTGAACTGGTACGATTAGCGTCCCATTCCTTCCATGCATCCAAAGTGGTTCCGAAGTGGCTACAAATGACGTCACAAAAACTGGAGTGTCATGCCGTCGAACGTCGCGATCCTGGTGGTTAAGGGTAGACCTGTGAAGAAAAGGAAAAGAAGAAAACACGGGAATACGCGAGCGAGGCTATCGTGGCGGCGTCCTAACTCGGCTGCCAAAGCTTGCGTGGACTGTCAAGATGAAGACTGACATGCACCAGAACGGGCGCCTTCCACATCTCTACCATGACACCGCCCGCCAGGGTCACAGCCGGCGACAGCATGACACCTTTATTACGTCATCGCCAAGCAGATATTGAGGGATATTTTTTCTTTTTTGCACGCGGTAAATACAGCAGTCTGAGACACGTTCGAGCCACCATGTAATACAATCAATCACATTTTCACACATTAGTTTTACTACTAATTTCAGTGGAAGAAAAAAAATTCCCAGCTAAACTTAGCGTCGTGTCTGGAAACTAAACGAACCGTTTCCCCGGTGGCAAATTTAGCGAGGGAAATTTCTTCGCTAACTTTAGCGGTTCCACGGCCACGTCGACGTCAGAGTGCCGCGTGACGCTGCGACGCCACGTCCCACAGCGATAATGCAAGCCAATTCTCCCGAAAATATCGGTGACCCGGAGAAACAACGAAATGAAGAAATCCCGCGGCATCAGCTATACCGCGCGTAGTTCGTTTCACGTAAAGTCCGACCGCAACCGGCGCTTTGATCAACGCTATAGCTGATCGAGTAGAGCCAAAAGAGCGCTCGTTATGATCCTCGACCTCTTTGGTGCGTCAGCTATCTTGCCGGCCGAGCCAACCACGCACGGCGAATGCGGCGTGACACTGCGCTTTCTCTGCGCTTGATTGCTTTAGTCGGCGATGGGAAACGCGCAGAAGACGACGAACGCCAGAACTATGCGGAGCGGCAGTTCGTCTGCTTCTTGCAGGGGTTGTGGTGACGTCAAAACGACACCGAGCTGTGATTGGCTCTGATTGAAGGCATAGCGGGTACACCTGTAGGCATCTTGCTTTGAGGTCCCTACCCCTATTCCCTATCAGAGCCAATCAGAACTCGGCGTCGTTCTTATGTCACCACAACCCTGCAAGAAGCAGACGAACTGCCGCTCCGCATAGACTATTGGCTCCGCTTGATTGACTCTTTGGAGCGTAGTTTCGGCCGAGATCGGACTTTACGTGAAACGGAGTATATTTAAAGGGCAAAATCCTCCCCTCCCCCCCCCTTCCAAAGTGCCCCCAGTGAAACACGCCTGCGTCCAACACGAGTACACGCGTATGTAGTGGCTGACGGACGCCGGAGCCTGTGCTTGATTAGACCTCCGAATTGTGCTCCTGGCCGAATCGGACGGCAACGCCAGCCGCGTCTGGACGCAGGTTCGGTTGGCCTGCCGCCCGCCCTCTCCTCGGCCGCCGACGCTCCGGTCAATTAGCGGAGCAGTGCCGGCCCGGCCTCGTTAATTGCGACTGCCCCGAAGAACACGGCGGACGCCGCCGGCTACTCGCCCGGGCGCCCGGACTGGAATGAGTCGGACCGGATCACCGCGCCTCAAAACTCCCAGCGACATTGTGTAGGCGGCATGTAGGCCTGTGCACTGTATGGAAACACACACACACACACACACACTACACCACACTTTGGACCGTATAGTTCCGTAGCGTATCGTGTCTGAACTATATTTACTACGAGCTGCTCCGAAGATTGTCGATGAAAAATCAGCGTTCGGTGGAGTGACCCACTGCTCCAGCACGGATTGCCATGATTTGGGAAGGTTCGTGATTTTTTGTAGAGTTCTAGATATTACAACTTCCTGAGTTTGAACTCTTTAACGACACGTTGCATCGTTAAAGAGTTCTAAGTTGAAAAGAAAGCATCGAACACTTCTTTAAGCGTGCCAAATTTATTATACTGTATGTTACGTCTTAGAATTTTTTTTCTGGATTCTCGTGAAAGAACGAACTGTGAGTCCTAATAGTGCAAGATTGGGCTTGAAAACCCGAGAGTAACAAAGTTGTCAGGAAATGGCTAAGAGTAAGAAAGTCGTCAGTCCTGGCTAGCCTGGCAGTCAGCCATAAGGGGGTTCGGTGTGGTACATCCAATTTTTCCCGAAAAAACAGCTAACGACTTACTGTTCTCGTTCATATCAAATTATCTCCTTCCGCCCAATGGAATGTCCCCTTTTGGATACGCTAATTCAATAACAACTAGAGTCCCATCGTCAAAGAAGAAATTTCTTCCACTTAGCCGTAACTAATACGGTGCTGCGCTCGCGAACATCGTCTTCTGAGTGTTTCAGTGGACCGTATACACTCAAAACAAATGTTCTCGCATGTATGAGCAACAGAAACAAAGTGACCTAGGCAAAGCGTTGCATGTCCCGTGACCTCTCTTTTCATCGCGAACAGCTCACATCGGAACTTGTCCTTACCGGTATGTTACAAAAAATAAGAGCTCAAATTGCGCCCCTCAGTTGTTAAATCACAACGTGGCTGGCTAAGCACGTCAAGGGCAACGACGACACGAGAACTTTGCTCCAAACTTGACGGAACCCAATGAAACAGAAACTCCCCCCCCCCCCTCTTCTTCATGACATGCGGAAATAACTATTGTTTCTAAAAGAAGAAAAGAATAATAATAATGAATCACATAGTAAAGCACTAAACACGATCTAGTTCCAAGCCTTTTCCTGCACTGTTTCACCTACATAGAATCTAATCCGTCCCCCTTTTCTCCTACCTTTGATCTTGCGAACTCTTCTCCTCTACATTCTCTCCTATTTTCAATCGGGCAGAACCAGCGACGACACAACGTTTCTCTTTTGTTTTCCTCCAGACGCCCTCGCCCCGGTTCGAGCGTTCAGAAATCTGTCACCGATGACTAATAGCGCCATCGACGCTAACGCTCGCCGCGCTACCCCCATAAACGAGCTCCTTGTATGCATGCGTTCTTACGCCTCCTTTCACAATCATCTTCGTCGTGTTCGCGCGCTCGTCCGGCCTTTTTCTTGGAACTTTTTTTCTTCTTCGATCTCGACACATGAGAAACCAGCGGAAACCCAGAGCGTCGCCGTGCACGTACTGCGACGACGACGACGACACTTCCCAAAGCAAACGAAGCGACTGCACGCGCGCGTGGCGACGAGAGAATCGAACGCTCGCTCGGGTCCCTTTTTCTTTACAAGGCGCCGTGCTCGGACGTCTAATCTTCGTGATTACCGAAATTCGGAAGGCGGGTCCGGGCCTGTTAAAACAAATAACGTTATCTCTCGAGCGTAGCCGGCGTTCCCCTGGTCGTCCCCCCACCAACGCGAGTGCGAGATGAGTGATGTGGAGAAAGCGAAAACGACGAATGGCGGATTTGGGGTCTCTCTCCTCTTTCTTTCGTGTTTTCTTTTTTTACTTATTTCCAAATTTTCGTCTATACGAATCCTCTTCTTCTTTCTCTCGTGCTCGTGGGGAACGCGCAGACAGTTTGTTTGATTTTTGGGAGAATCGCAGGACCCGCACAAGCGGCGGCGACGGCGTCGCTCGAGCAAGTCATTTTTCTTGGCGCGAAGTCGACCGGAATTCTTGAAATTGCGATCTTGTCGTGCCACCCTCCTTCTCTTCTGGCTTTGTTCTTTGTCTCCTGTTCTCCTGCTGTCCCCCCCCCCTCACCCCTCCCTTTTTTTCTTTCTTTCTCATAACTTTCTTTCTCGTCCATTTTCAATGGTGGGTCGAGAGGCGAGAGTCCGCAAACTTGACACGGACATCTACAAAAGCAGGGCGTCGATGGAATTAGGATGAGACAAAAGGAGACGGGAGGATGACACGCTCAAACTCGGAAGCCCACGGCGCGTTTCGCTCCTCCCCCTCTGAAATCAAGTGCCAATCGCTTTGGGCTACAAACGACACGTGATAGAAGACTGACCAATCGGAAGCGAGAGAGGTAAGCGGAGGTATATCATTTGTGGTCTGGAGTCTTTCAGCGGGAGGAAGAAACTTGACCCCGGAGAGGGAATCAGCCCCCGAATTGAGGCAAGAAGCGCTCTGTCGTTTTTTGCACGCTCGAATTTAGTATGCAACTATTTAACAACTTAAAAAACAAAACAAAAAAACAGAAGTTTTTACGTTTGATATTAACCGATGGCCTGCTTTATACGCAGAACGTGTGTAAAACTAGAGTCCCATAGAGAGAAAAAATACTTTCTTAGAAAAGTGTAACAGATATGTGACGCAAAGATGTAGCACTAAATTTCCCCATTAATTAAGGCGGGGAAAATTTAACCAATGCAACCATTAAGGTTTTCCTGCTAGATTGAGAGGGGCGACACTCCTCCGCCGGATTGGGCGGACGGTGGTCACGTGATGTCATCAGCGCAAAGTGGTCACCCAGCACCAACCACACGACCACGTCGCGTGATAGCACGACGTGACACTCTGACTCTATCCGACCCATAATGGTAGCAACCCTCAGTGACCGTCCTTTGAGACTTAGGCTAGGTGGCGCAAGCTACCGCCCGGTACAAAGGGTATAGCCATTAACATCCATCCATCCATCCGTATTGTATGTACGATGGCCAGAATACATACGTACGACGCCCGTCATATAAGTACGTACAACAAGCTCAGAAAAGCTCACAGTTAAACATCCCGCTCGGCTCGAAACCCGATGCATAATCTGGGTCTCTCGACCTAGTCCTTAAGATCAGTATACGTGCATTTCTCTGTTATTTATTTCGGTCAGAGACTAAAGCCTTTCGCCATTATAATATTATCATAGGAGGCTTAGTACTGCGAGAGTTTGGATGGAGATTCAGCAAACAGTATAATTGTGTGTTAGACCAGAGAAGACTTGCTAGAAACTGAGTCGCGGCTAAAGCCGCGGTAAGACAGCGAGTGCATTGTACAAGAGACAGTATGCAGACAGTGTCCGAGCAGGGTCTTTTTCTTCTATTCAGGTAGTACTGCCACACTGGACATACAAAACCCTATCTGCAGACATGTTCCAAGCTTCCATATGTATGGGGAACTCTTGTTCGTCTGCTTCTTGCATGGGTTGCGATGGTGTCAGAACGTTAAGCTCTGATTGGCTGATTGAAAAAAAATAGCGGATAGACTTTGAGGCATGTAGCATCAAAGACTACCCATTATCCTTTCAATCAAAGCCAATCAGAGTTTGGTGCAGGGTGTAAGATAGACAGGTGGGGAAACGGCCCATACAAGCCTACCGCAGCGTCGTGACCGGATTGTGTACTCGTCTGCCTGCGGGTACCCCCGATGTGCGAAAGATGGCGCTGCGGCGAGAGGAAAAAATTGGAATCGGATTTGCATGGAACTCTATGGGAGAGTGCGCAAAATAAACCGAGAGCACGGCAGTCCTCCATTGAAAATCCACGAGAAACCATCTCCGTCAGTTTAGCCGGTCGCCACCGGTCACCCACCAGGAGTGAGATTTCGCGGTGCTCCACATAGATGGCGCCACAGAAAAAGAGAAAACTGAGAGGGACAGAATCCGGTCGCTCATTTGGCTCTCAGTTCCCCACCTGTCTATCTTACACCCTGGTTTGGTGTCTTTCTGACGTCAACGCAACTCCTGCGCAAGAAGCAGATGACTTGCTATCCGCATAAAAAACGGACGTGATTCTGAGCCTGTTTGAGGCGCGTCTGTAGTTCCTTCTGTTATCATGCCTGCAGTGAACACCGAGACTTCTGTATGATGTATGAGCAGCAGACTGGCTGCTGCTTGAGGCTGTGTTAAATAAAGCTCCACTGAAGCAAGCGCACATGCGGCGTGGCACATGAGGTCAAGTCTCAAGCGCTCACATGCCCATCTTACTATGAAGTCTTTCTTTCACGAAGCCTTAGCTAAGACGTTGTGGTCGCTAGCGGGAACCGCCAAAAGTGACAAAGCATCGGACACACTTAAGCGATGAATTACCGATTCATTGGGCCCTGCCCGCGATGGTTCGTATATCCCATCCTCGTGGAACCTTCTTTGTCTTGAACGCAAGGAGAATTTGCAAATAAATACCTCCTTCAAGGTAGAAACTTAAATGTGTTCTCTAAGTACGATGTTCAAACTATCGTGTTACTATGTCCGAAGTTTATGTTTCTTAACTACCATACGCGTTGCGACGATATATTCCTTCAACCGATTGATTATTCCGAAGGAGATCTACCCTTTAATACGATTTGTTTTCTTCTCCCTGGCGCAGAAACAATCAAATACCCTTTGGACTCCTCCGCATGTTTCACACTGTTCATCTTTTGATTCCGGTTGTTGCGGCCTTCACAACCATCATCATCTTTACAGAGTTGTGTTGCTACACTTTCTTTTTCTACACATCTTTGGCACCAGAGTTTGACCACGGACCCCTCGCGAGCGTTCCCATTACCTTCCATGAATACACTATACGTGGTAGACTGGAGCCCATACCGTTATTAGATTTGCTTAGCACCTCTTTCGTATTCTATTCAATTTCTGCACAAATGATTCTCGTACGTCACGGCTTTCCCATTTCTGGAAATCCCACACCTACGACAGCCACCAACGGACGCCCACTCACCATGCCCATGCTCCACCACACTGGTCAGCTCTAAAAGCTGCGCCGACGCATTCAAACCCGTCAAAGAAGCCCTTCTCCGCAGAAGGGGCACTCCCGAACCCCTACCCGAAACCCCTAAGGGTCCGCGCCGAGCAGGAACCATATACACGCAGTTCGAGGGGTCCAAACCACTTACGCGCCGACCCCGCAGAAAAGCCGCCGTGGCGAGATCCGGTGGGGACCCCGCAAAAGACCCCCAAATTCAATATCGGCATGAGTCAAAGCCGCGGTCCGAGACCCCATTATGGCTCCTCGGCGAGGCTGGCAACGCTGAGCGGCTTTTCGCTGACTCATCGTCGGGGGCTGCAGCGGCGCCGTTGGGGCACCGCCAGCCGGTCGGGTCGTGAAGAGCACTCTGCGTCGAGGAGTGTTTGCGTCGGACGCGCTGTCCGACGCTGTTTCCTAGTCTGCTCGACGAGGGGTGGCGTGGCGGGCGGGGTGGGACGTCACCAATTAAGGCGAATGACGTCATGAACCCTGAGTTGCCGGGAAATTTTTGTGATTTTACTAACCCACGGGTGAAGTACATCATCTTAGTCAGTTGAAAATGGCTACAAGTTCGCTTAAAGGGGCCCTGCAACAACTTTTTGACTGGTTTTTAATTTGCACCGAACCTAAGCGCACTGATTGTAGTAACTTAATGAAACTTTTCGTTTCGCAAAATTCGCTTTATTTTAAAAGTTATAGGCAAATTAGAATTACAAAAACAAGCAAAAAACCCGGTGAACTAGGCAGGAGGGATAGTGAGCTTATCGAGTGCTCACGGCTGCCGCACTCCGTTTCGACGGCTCGAGAGGGCGCCACTAAAGCGTGTGTTGGATAGGCTGTATGAAGCGGGCGGCCAGGGCGGTTCGCATTGCATTTGCTGCGCGATTAAAGACTATTTCGGCATAACACTTCATTGGCCACAAACGACAGCAAACACGGGGTAAAGATCAGTACAGAACGGGAGCCACTTCGCGCTGCCATACCACCAAATGGCCTTTCTACGCTCTGAGACCTTTCTACGCTCGCCGTTCGTCGGCGCCTCATCCCACTAGCCCTTTCTAATATGCGCCGCTTTTTCCGCCGCTTGGTGGCAGGTATGTCGACGAGTCATTTCTTGTTTCCGTACTTTATAAACTGAATTTGTTTCTTTTCTGATCTAAAATACTGAGCAAAAACTACTTTTAAACATAATTCAAACGGTTCGCGACACTTATATTTTGTGACACGACTAAAAAAAAAAAAAGCTTTTAGCGGCTCTGACCAGTAGTGAGCCCAGGAACAAAAACGTCACATTTTGCGCGCTTTCGGTACCGCGGGTCGCCCTCGTCGGTGGAGGAGGTTTCCGCGTCGTCCGGTTAAAATATGACGCACTGATATTTAGTAACTCTCTCCGTGCCCGCTGGCTTGCCCAAACCCCAGGAGACGTGGAAACCGCAAAAAAGGTAGACGCTAAAATATGATTGCAGGGCCCCTTTAAATACGAAGGGAAGGAGTAATGCAGAAACAAATAATTTTGTCCGTTGAAAGCCTTAAGCCAAGGTCACGCTTGTTATACATAATTCAAAAGACAGTCTGCATACAGATTTAAACGCGAGATACGCGAGATTTGTGCTTCGAATGCCGCAAGGCACGCGGTGTTCAAACTACGGAAATTGCGGTGACTCGTGTTTGCAAACTGTCTTTTGTATCTTGTATCAGCAATGCAACGTTACAGGAACAACTCAGTTGGGAAACTGCCATAAAACCTGCTCTGAAAAAGTGACACCGATCCGTACTCGAGAACCAAACTAATGGCGATCGCAACGACGCCATTTCTCCCGCAGTGGCCACTCGGGGAACTGCACAGTTGCTTGTATTGGTTCGGGAGTATCGGATACGATAGCGTCCGGTGTGAGTGTGACTGTTCTATTTTGGCTTTAATCGTCCATTTTGGCGCCGAAACATATACGGTGGAAAAGGGTTTCAGGGATGCCATCCACCGACACCCAATCGGACGTGTCGCGAATTACTACCGAAGTTAGTACGCGCCCAGGTCGGGACGCGCTACCTGAAATAACCGGTGAGGCATGGTTGTATAAAAGCAACATTAATTGTGCTGTGAAACCTTGTAGAAATCTTAGAAATCATCACGCGCCTGTCATGCTCGATTCCTTTTCGCAAGTTGTCTGCTTCCATTTACAAAATATTTATGATTAGGACAACCTTTTAGTTTGAGGAACTACGAAAGAATAAGAAACATCTGGGACGAGGGACGACGTACACTTTCTTTCATATAACAACACTACAATAAAGCCACAGCGATCCTTTCCGGAATCGCACCCTACAGTACAAAACGAAAGAAAGAAAGAGACATTGAGAAATGGGCAAGGAAAGAAAGAAGAGAACATCTTGAAAATTTCAAAAGATTAGAAGATTAGTAGAAAGGATGACTTGACGGTAATAACTACATTGCTTCCAAAAATTATGACCAAACATCAATGGCGATTCCGGAGAAAAGAACGCAATCTCAGTCTCTAGTTAAAACGAGTGGCGGAGCAGAAACATTGTTCTCGACTTTGTTCATGGTGAATGATTGTATTATCTCTCCGCCGAACCTGCTATGGTGCCCTCCTACAACACTGGTTCACTCTAGCATGGAATGCAACCAATGCACGAACGGGAATGAACGACGATAGGGTGATACGAGTCAGCTGAGGCCCGTGAAAATTCCAAGTGATGTTCCCGAAGTCTGTGGTTGGCGCACATTCCCGTTTGCTCAATATATTGATATTGGTAGCCCACAACCTAATGGACTAGAGTATCCTTTCTTTTCTTCGCATCAGAGGAATTTCTTTGCGTGCTTGACAGCGCATTGCTGGGACTTATCGTCATTGGTGAAACTTTTACAGAGCTGTTTTAAACTCATTCTGCAGAAACGCGCAACATTTGTGTTGTAGCGGGGGGCAATAGCCTTTAAGAATTTGACATCCGATAGAACACTATACTCTTCAAAAAAATTAACAACATGCCAATTTGTTCAAAAATAAGGAGGATAGCCTGTTTGAAATTAATACATAGCTTTGGTTTTAAGCGAATTTAACTGAGACAAACATTATAAATGTTTGTTTAACATAATACTCGAGCCATCGTACCAAATTTGATTGAACTGTAAATTATTGCTACGCTATCGATGGCCAGAAATGTACCGTCACTACGGATTCCTCATAAACAAAGAAGCCCAATCTCAAGTTTGTGCTCACTTTTGCATGTCATGTTTTTTTCCAGAACCGTGTAGCTCAAGGTTAAAACCTGAAAAGCAAAGTTCAAGAAAAAAAAGAAAAAGAAACTAGTCCAATTACATGCACTGTTGATTTTTAGGAATTACAGATTGTGATCAGCGTATTTCTCAGAAGATGTCATTCACTGCTCATCTATTTTGTGCGCTAGACACTTGCAAGAATAATAGGGTTCGAAAAGCAATCAACTTAATGGTAGTGTTAAGTCTCTATGCTCATCCCCCAAGCCAGAGGGCGAAGTGTCGCGGCTGCCAGACCGCTTGTGCTAGAAAGCACAAACGGTCCTAGTACATCGATCGCCAGATACCCACCGCTGACAACGAAACGACGAAGGCGAGCAATCTCTAAATGTAATCAACGCGAACAATGCGTCTCCCGTCCAAAGAGAAAGAACAAAACAAAGGAAAGTGAACAAAGCGCGAGCCAACCGCTCGTCCGCCGTCGTCCAGCCATCCCGCGGCCGGACCCCGAACCGATGCCCCCGTCTCACTCCAAATTCGATTTGGTCGCATCAACACCGCGGCACCCAGAGCCCATGAATAACCGCTGCCTCCAAACACAAACAGCCGCGCAAGTAAATACACACAAACGCGCACACGTAAGGAAGCGCCAAGCCACTATCGACGGCTGACCAGAAAACGCACGGCTGAAACCGTCAATACAACGCGGGCCACACCACCACCGCCACCCCACACACACACGCGCGCACTCACACACACACACACACACACGCACAAATGCGGAGAACAGCATTCTAGCCAAGTCCGCAAGAATACACTCCGTCAAACCGACGAAGAGAGACGAGGGGGGCTTCGAATAACGCAACAAAACAGCAAGTATAAACATCGCGGAAAAGACTTGGTATAGTGCGAAGCACAGTACGGAACAGAGAGCAATCCAACAACAAAAAAGAATAACGAAGAAAAAGAAGGAAATAAGAAACGTGAGGTGGGGGTCGGATAAGGAATGAAAGCGTCTGTCGGGCGCGGGAACCTTTGATAAACGATCGACGTCTTTGTGGAAGTCCCCCTCAGTCCACTGCAACACGTGCGTTGGCTGACCAGTTATTTGGGGGGGGGGGGTGCCCCCGCCAGCCTTCCGCCCCCATCGGCGCAAGCGACGTCCGCTCCGCTCGCCGTCGGTCGATCCCGATTCCGGGCAATAAAAGGCGCTGGGAAAACACTCGCTCCTCTCTCACACCCCGCCGAGGAAGTTGCAAAAGCAGCCGTCCAGGGATGCGGAATAAGCGAGAACATAGATATATATATATATAAAGCGCGCCGCGTGCACCAGAAAAAGGAGACGAGAAACGATCGAGAAAGGCAAGAAGGAACGGCTCTCCTTTGTACGTTACGCCGGTTGCTGTTGTTGTGTCCGAGAAAGCCAGCGATCGAGTTCGCGGGGTGGGCTCTAGCCCGAGCCGCCGCCGCTTGTGGTTCTTTTGGTCGAAACCGGGCTTTCACGGGACGCGCCGGCCTTGGCCAACCCGTCCTATACGGGGAGAAATTGAGGGAGACGAGCGGGCGCGGGGACGCAAAGCTAGCCGCCTTGTGTCTCTACTCAATCTTCAAGCGCTTTTGAGCAGCGAGTAGAGACGGAGGCTGCTAGCTTTGCATCTACACCGACTAATCATTCCGACGGCGTTCCTACATCTCTGCCCGTTCTCATCTCCTCCTCTCCATCAATTTCTACCCGCATTAAAATGTATTACCGATTGAAATTTTACGTCACCCTCTGACGGCACTTCTACCATTTGTTTTCCTCTTACCACGATAAAAGTTTGTTTTAAAAGGTCGATTAATGCTGGTCCGGACCATTTCCAACTTGCGTTTCGAAACCTACTGCAATTTTACGTTTCTAGCGATACTGGAGGCTGTGACAACCTACCGCACTCTTGAGGATAGCCGAGCGAACCTGTTATCAAAGCTTAGCGCATTGAGTAGCAGGTGTAGCTGATATCACCGAGGCAACTAATGGCTGAGTCAAATAACATTAACTATGACCTTTTTTTTTGGACGCCACGTTTGAGGGCTGTTTACTGTTCTACTATCCCCAAGAGCAAAGTCAAAGGTTAGAAAACGCTCGAAGAGGACACACGTACTATAAGTGCAAGGACACTGTGCATTTACCACGTTTGATTGGAATAGGTGATTGTAAAAGAACCAAAACAATAGGACGAATGCAGTGACGGTTCACTTATGGTGCTGTTGTTTTGGCCCTTTTGGCTCGTAACGACGGCTGCGCTTTGACTAGAAGTGAAACGAAGTCTAATGTGCTTTAATTCATTTATAAGTAGTGTGCTCAAACCACAGGAAACGACTTCGATTTTACACCTGCTGATGTGTTGACCATTTGCTATTTGGTTTGGTGTGGTCGCTTCCCTTGGACAACACACCCCTCCTTAAACTTGCAGGTGATATAAGGTACAACCGCCAGTGCACAAATGTAATATCTAAAAAACAAAACGCACTTCGGAGTCATAAATGACGAGGCAGTCATGCGCGAGAACGCTGGATACGTCTTCTAGCAAGCGTATATAGAACATCCCACGCCAACAAACAAAATTACAACCAGTACGCGGCTCTTTTCAGGAAGTGTGTATACCAGAGCCGTGTCGTGTCAATTCGAAAGACGTTCACTCGTTATAATTAGACAGGCACTGTTGGTTATTGAATGAATTAGTTTTTAAATAAATCACTCTATCCAGAATCTAAAAAGAAACGCTTTAATTTACCTCAGTTGTAGCGCACTGTGTTTCAGATGCATGAGGGTCTCATAATGGCACGGAAAACGTCACTTTCGTCTTTCTCCGACATGCAGGCCGCAATTGGGCCTTAGCATATGGACAACCTGAACCTATTACTCTAATGTGAATTTCGTCTCTGAACGGACTACACTATGCAATCAAATAATAAGCTCTTTGCAGGGCAGAAAAAAATTGGCTCGGATCGCAAAACAAAGTTGTCGTGATTACGTCAGCGGGAAATGTTGGGTTTGTGTTCACCCCGTGGAACTAGACCCTTGTATTACCCAAACATGATATTTTCCGACATTAAAGATAAGTAGACCATACTTTCCTCATCTGCCAGCAAATTTACGTATCGAAATTTGGCAAATGAGGTTAGCCATTGAGGTTCCAAAGACCCAGAAGACCTGGAAGGCAAAGGAGCTAACACCTGTGCAGGAATAAAATCCCCCAAGTCTTATAGCAGGTTTGTTGACTAGGGCTGGCTCAATTGCCGCTTATCGGGAGGGATACACTGGATTCAGGCGGCCGTTTTTCGGGTTTAGGGTTAGCTTGTATAATGTGAGGCTAGGAAGGCTCTTTATTTAACACGTAAGCGTGAACTATATTCAAGGGCATACCTAATGTAGTGAATTAGGTTGGTATCGAAATGAATTTTCACTTTTCTCTACACAAAAGGTGAGGTCCTATTTGCTTAAACAAACGTGTTCCCATTTCTCGCGTGAAGGCCAAATACAACAATGGCACGCTTTCGTCGCCTCTATTCGATAGATCGCTAAACAAGCATTGGGACACGCGCGGTGTTTGTTCCGCCAGATTCACGCTGTCGAAACAGAGGTCGAATATTTTGACAACCTTTTTCCCGAAGTTGTCGCACGCTTGCTTCTATTCTTCGCCCGTTTTCTTTTTTTACCAGGCTTGGTGGTATTTTACACGGAACATTTACTCTCTACGTTTTCCCGGCCCTGATTGTTCCTGCGCAACGGAAATGTCATGAAAGGCACAAAGGACTCACACATATGTTGTCGTATATACACGTATAAAGGTAAACATAAAAAAAGTTCTCTGACGTCAAAATAATGCGCGTTTTCGGGTTGTGGCTGTGGCTATACGTGAAAAGCTGACCCCGACAATGTAGCCTGGCTTTACTACTATAAAGTGTGTTTTGCTTGTAAACGGTTTTCTAATTTTGTATCAGTTTCCGATGAACCATTCTATACGGGAAAGAAGGAGAGGGGGTATATTGGGCTAAACGCAAAACAAAACAACATGTCATGAACAAAACAAACGATAAAAAACAAGATTAACAAAACCCGCGTATAGAGTAATTGTTATTAAAATATTTTTTATGGGCATCTAGAATACAATTTAAATATAATGTCCCTAGCGTTAAATGTGTCTGCATCGTGTGACACGCCACGCGACAGCTGCGATTGATGCGCCAAATCGCGTACCCTTCTACACGTTTACTCCCAACGGAGTTGACGAAATTCCTTCAGCTTTTTACATGCCTTTTGTTTCTAGTTTACATGCACCGAAAATAGCATGAAAGGAAAAAACATGATATCGGTCTACAACAAAATATATTCCTCCGCTTATGACAATTTAAGACATATTTAGGTCAGTTTTCCGTGGCAAAAATCACAAAAGAGATGGTAATGAAAGTCGACGATGCCTACAGTTTGATCCCCAGACGACGGTGAATCTTTCGCCGAAATTTCTAAATTAGATGGGGACTCAAGCGAAAGGGCGCTTTAAAACAGGTGAATTCTGCAGTAGATAGACTCTCGCTGTTCGGTCTGCGGTGATATGAAAGCTGCCAACGCTGGTTACAGATTGGACACGACGATTGCGTCAACGTTCGGATCAAACTTGGCCGGAAGCCGAACCGTTGACCCAATCTGTGTCCAGAGTTGGCCTTCGCTGGTGACGCAAACAATGTCAGCACTACGGCCTTGCCATCTAGGTGGTGTTGGCTCTTTCCGACGCTAGAAAATGATTTCGGTGGTTATATCACGTGCTTCTGAAGCGTTTCAGGCATTAGTAAAGCATGGATGTCGGGGTTGTCGTTAAACCTTTAAGGTGAAACGAAGTATGGTAGCCAGGTAAGGTGACTGTCTCACTAAGAATAGGTGGGCGGTATGAGTAGTAAAATTAACGGCTCAAAATTTGAACCTCTAACATTTATTTTTATTTTTCATGGTTATTTTTATTCAGAGTACACAGTCGCAAATTATAAGGAGCGGCTTCAACCTTTGACTTGAGGGTAAAAACTAAGATTCTATTTTACGCTGTTTCTTGAATATGTACATTATATAAACTTGCAAGAATAAAAACGCTATTTTGTTGCTGTGATATTACTAAAAGTCAAAAGTAACGATTTAATTCCCGAGACCTACTATAGGAAGTTTTCTGCCCTCCTATTGAGTTTTGATTATGATATTCAAGTTGTTGAGGTGCAGCTAGCTTCAACGCCTAAATCCACGGAACAGTAGCACTCAAATTTCTTCCGAATACACTCAAAATACAAACTAGCCTGACAGTATTTAGGGTAATCTTTCCGCAAAAGGAGCGTTTGCGCTTCTATTTTTAATAAAGCAGTCAGGCATTCATCTAAGCCCGCACGATGAATAAATAGGTAATTTACTAGCGCACCTTTTGTTCAGTCAGATTAAAATATCAATCAATAGTTACCACGAGTCCAAAATCAAGAAGTGGCAACTGATTAATTAGCAACCGGACATAAGTGTCCATCAAACTATAGTTATATAGTAGCGAAAAAAAAAAGGAAAGAATCGTTAAATAGATTCAAGTTTCAAGCGATGAACACAACATTTAGTTAGTCAATTTATTTATACGAGCATCGTAGTATACTTCAAAAACGTTTCTCGAAGAGTCTTACGTCGTAGTGGTGTCTGGTATTCATGCTGCTTAGTCAAATTCCCAATGTTTTCTCTTCCACAGCCAACTGTATACTATAGTTGGCGACATGTTAAGATTTCAGAGGAAGCTCCTCCCTCCCCTTTCCATTTTAGCAGAGCGAAAGGTGGTGATATGGTCGCCTCCTTTCCAGCATTGGCTCTGCTAAAGTGTGAAGAGTAGGGAGAAGTTTCTCCCGAATTCTTAACCTGTCGCTGACTATAGTCTCATTCTTATACTCTGTTGCAGGTTAAGAAAAGCACGACAGGCTCCTTTCCACTTAGCAGAGCGTATGCCGGAGACGAGGTGAGACAAGGTGAGAAGGGTAATGGCAGCTTTATCCCATCGCTCGCCCTCTCGCGGACGAGCGAGCGAAGAACTAGGGGATTGGGGACAACGGCGGAGACGATGGTAGGGACTGTCTGCCTCAATGCTGCTGTTACCACACGGTTTTGGTCGGCGTGTTCGTGGATCGTGCAATTTAAACAAAACAAAAAAAGAAAAAAAAGAACGAGTGCGTGAAAATATGATATTTTTGTGTTCCTCTCCGCAACTTTTAAGAAACCAGCATGCTCATTTTCTCAACGCGCGTCAACATCTCCGTCACCCGTGATATGCTCCTGCCCCGGCCGCTTCGTATTCGTAGTCAAATGAATTGATTTTAGCACACTGAGCAGCGTCAGGAAGTAGGCGCGCGGGAAATCCTGGAGAATCTGTACACAGTATTTTCGCCATCTTGGAACCTCCGCCCCGCCATCTACAGTGCATTATAGTTGCGAATGGTTCCCGCGCACCGTTCCAGCGTCACAAAAAGTTGGTAAAGACCCAACGGTGTATAAGCTTTCCTGAAGCTATATAAAAAAAAAAAGATCAGAATAGACGAGGAAAGGCGTTGCTTTATATTGATCTTCCTCGTAAATATGGTCACGGCCCAAGCATCCAAAATTAGCCCCACACAGGCTTGACCTTCTCGCCACAAAGCGGTAAGCGAACGCTTTCAGCTTAGGACTTCTGTTAAATCAGCGAAAACAGGAGTCTAAGCAGAGTAAGGACGCAAACACTCATGTCTGTGCCCCGCGCTAGACTCCGATAGATGACTGAGAAAGTCTAGCGCCGCAGCCTTGTTCTTTGTGGGGTGTTGACTGAATTTCCGTTTGCAAACATTGTACAGGACTATTCGAAAAGAAGCAGATTTCACCTTTTTATTTCAAACAATTCGTAAAAAAACAGATGTTTATTTTACAAGTCATTCAATAGAGGAAGGTCAAAATTTTAGAGTTCTATGGTCTTTGAGGTTCTTTGCATTCAGCACGATCCCCACCTGTTCTTAGGCGAAACATAAAGAAAACACACAAAAACATCCGGTAGACCATTACTTGCCTCACAGGAATAAATTGATACCTAGTTATTAAATTCGCACCTTCAGAAATTTTATGCATCAGCCCTCGAAGATCAATAGGCATAGGTAACGGGCATTTCAAAACTTCAAACATTCCTCTATCCAGTAATGTGCGGAATATGTTTCTGTCTTTTACTGTCTAGTTTTAACAGAAATTGGAAATCCGAAAAAATAATTTGTTTGATAGCCCTGTGCTTCGTTACGCTCAAAGTAAAGCACCAAAAATCACGTCAAGAACAAAGACTGAGAATTACGGCACGTTCTAATAACGAAACACGAAGCATCCTCAAAGAGGAGTCCACGAAATCAGTGGCGGCCCGGAGTCGTGGTGGCGGGCGAAACCTCGCGCAGATCAGCGGATCCCTCCGACACGGTTCCCCGCCGTGATTTCCAGTCCTTTTCCGTCCTTATTATTTCGTAGCCGCATTGCACCGAAACCCCAACCGAAATAAATGGCCAGAAAACACCGCGCGCCCCGCAGCTGTTACACTCGCCGAGGCCGACTTTTTTTCTCCCTTCCGCCCGAAGCGCCGGCTGTCCCCCTCACCCTCGTCTACCCGTTTCCTTCCCCCATTTCCATTCGGCCTGCCCAACAAGTACACTCACCGCGCTCCTTTATTAAAAGCACGATAGCAGCCGCGGCTGCGGCGGACGACGGCCGAAGCCGCGTGCCTAGCCAAGGCAGGTCCGGGCTTTAGCCGAATCGAGCCGAGCCTTTCAAGTGCAATGTTTAGACACAAAAACAAACGAACTTACATAACACAGTTAAAAATAAAAACCTACGACAATCCAAGAACAACATACGAGCACACAAAATTGTCACAAAATCTGCAGACAGTCAGGGTCCGAAATAAAAATAAACAACAATCAACGCGCAAAAAAGAAGAAAAAAAAAGGCTCTAAAATGGTGGCTGCAGTATACCAGCAATGGCGCTGGCTGTAGAGGCGGCAGCAGCAGTCGGCGGCTCTGAGGGAAAGCTTTCAAAGTCCATTCATGCGCCGGCTCCCTTCGTCCCGTACGTCACCCGCAGATACCCGGCTATAATAATGGCAACAATACTAAGCGAAGCCAGAATGAATCGTTCTCCCCCCCCCCTCCCGTCTTCTTTCTCTCTGTCTATCCCTCTCCCTCTCTCATCTCCTTGCCCTCTTCCGTCCTCGTGCGCGAGCCTCAACCCCAGACCGGGGGGTGCTGTTCACAATGGTGGCGGCAGCGTTTTTGAACCACGGATCAGCCGCGTGTCCGAGAACGACCACCGTCAATAGAAGAGAGAGGGGAAAAAAAAAGAGAAGATAAAACTGAACCAGACTAGAAAAAAATAAAGTGAAGAAAACTATGTTCACAAGAAGATGAGGCGACGCAGGAGTGATATTAGAGTCAGACATCTTGAGAACCGTGTTTTTACGGAGTATGCATTTCGGGAAAGATCCTGCGGACGCTTGATCTCAGATGCACATCCTGTTGCATTACGGTTCGATCCAGCTAATCCGCTATAGGACCGAGATGTAGTGCACGCATACTGTTCAGCAAAGCAAAAACCAATTAGACGCTCGTGCTTGAACAGCGTAAGGTCGATCATCCTCCGAGGTATGGCGACACTTAATTACGCTGTAGATGAGAAATCTAGGCAGTGCATTATGACTGCTAGCCCGGTGCTTCTGCCGAGCAGCGCGCAGCACTGATATACAAACGCACGCCGGTCGGATGCCTACGTTCTTAAGAAACTTAAGTTCTTAAGATGCTTAAGTTCTCGAGGTACGTAAGTTCAGCAGCGCGATATTTCGCTCTACGTGCTCCGGGCTTCGGTGCGCTAAAACAATTTTTCATTGCTTTTTCTTTTGTTTCTCTTTATACTTCGGCCAACGACACTTTCACACTGTACAGATTTACCTGACAGGTGATATATACGCACTAATATTAGAAAAAAAATAGTAACACGTATAATGCTCGATGTTAATTTCGTCAACAAATGTCAGTTTTGATCGATTTAAAATAAAATGAATTATCGTGTGCCAGCATGTACGGGAAAAATAAGAATCTATAATTGGGTCCTTCCAGAGTACCACAAGTCGTCAAAGTTAGGGAAGGGATCTACGGAGGGGAATGCGGTAGGACCAGGGGTTTGTAAGTTGCCGTCTATTCACGTCCATCTTTATTGGGTATAGGAAGATAAATGTTTTGTTTTATTATCCACAGACCAACGGTAATAAATTTTCCCCAAGGATTCTTGATAAAGTAGAAGAAAAAAAAGAAGAGAAAAGTTTGCAACACTTTTACTGGCAATAGCTTAAAATGTTTAATTTGTTCTGAAGCTGAGTGTTTATGTAAGCAAAGTATCTTTTTTTTTCTTTTTTTTTTATCAGGCGTCATATTTAAAAGAAAATGACAAAATGAGCAGAATATATGAACAACAAGCTGTGCCCATCAGGACAAGGTTTTCCAAAAGAAAGATATCTTCCCATTAAACAAAGGACATTACACCAGAGTGTGATCGAGTCGTTGTTTGGACCAACAGAACCCAAGACTACGTCACACGATCGCGAGAAGTATTCCAGCGTCACCGTTTTCAAAGTAGCATACAAATACTAAAAGAAAACAAAAAAAAACTTGAAAATACTACAGTCCAAACAAGCAACAAAGAACGAACAAGAAAGAAAGAGATAGAGAAAGAGAAAGAGGGTGCTAAAATGAGAGGGTGTGTGCGTGTGTGTGACGGCGGGAGGGGAATAGGGAGGAAATGGCTCCCCACTAAATTCCCGACACCATGTCTATGCCACCACAGCGAGGAGCGACAATGGTCCGTCCAGAGAGAAGGGTACTTAAAAGACAAACCTAGAGCAAGAAAAGGAAAAGCACAACCTCCTCGCCTTTTTCGTCTCGCCCGATTAGCAAAGAAAAACTGAAATCTAATCAAGAACAAGGAAAACTCAGAAGACGGGGAATGACGGTGCAAAACCAACAAATGCACCCTCCGGAAAGCGAAAAGAGGAGGGAAGAAAAGGGTCACCCAGAAGCACCCCCTCCCATCATTTCGCGGCCATGTCGCGGCTCCCCCAGACTACGTCTGGCGGTAAACCCAGGAGCCTTTGTGCCACAGACCCCCGGTCGGGCTGGCTCTTCTGCGGACCCTTTGTTCAGAACCCCCGGAGGGCCATCCCCTTTTCCTCTCCCAGCCCTGTCGAATCATAACCCCCTCTCATTCTAAACCCACCGCCTTCTCTCCCCTCATCGTCCCCTCTCCCTAAACCCTCCCGAAATCTCACTATGAAAGGGACCCCTTCCCCCCTTCCCCGCTCCCTCTGAATCCGCAAACCATCTCGCGGCCGCTATGTAGGCACACGATAAAGGGAAACGTTCGCCCAAGCGAAGCGATGCTTATATACCAGTGGTAAAGCCCTGGTTATAAAAGAGTCGGAACGAAAGAAGGGGAGTAAGGAGAGAGGATGTATGGGGGTTGTCACGCATGCGCAGCATGCTTTTATCCCCCTTTTGCTTTGAGTCCCGTCCATACAATGTCGAGATGTGTGCTGTGACGTGTTCGTGTTTGCGGAAGGGGACCTCCCTACCCACTTTGAAGTTTGAACCAACGTTAACTCGGATCCATTTTTAGGGAAGCCGAGGGAATAAAGAAGGCAGAAAGGGACGGGAGAGCGTTCCGCGGCGGTGATGGACTCTACAGACGTCTTTCTTGCCGGCCTCAGCCCTGCTTGTGGTTGTAGAGCTGCGAAGTCTGCGGCCTCAAGTTTGGCTGGGAGGAACTGGCTTCTGCTTGGTTTGTTGGCTGAAGAATAGAGGGCTGCTTTCTACTTGCCGGTGGACCGGATCAATGGAATCTCCAAAAGTGTGCGCCCCTTCGTCTCTATCTTCGCTCTCTTCTACATATTTTTACAAGGGCATCTGAATAGACGGGATCTTACGCGGACAAAAACAGATTGCCTACTGCCTGCTAGCCCAGAATCGGCTCACTGGTGGCTTTAGTAATAAAATAAAAGAGTGAACTTCAGGCGCGTTGGAGCCGCCCCCCCCCCCCCGCTTTTCGACACGTACACTTCACATCCACATCCACTCTGTTCGTAGAGACCTGAGCATAGGTAAACACACGCTCAAAGCTCTCAAACATGACATTTTACAAACACCGGCTTTTGCTCCGAGAGTTAGCATAAAAATGTCGCTAGGGACTTGAACACGCACTTGAGTTGAAGGTCCTGATATGGTCATGCCTCAAGGTAACGGCAGGTGCTTGACGGCACGTTGATGTGCATCGGCTCTAAAATCACCCGTGACGTAGATGCGGGCTGAACCAAGAAAAAAAAAAAGATACATAGCCTCCCCTTCCAGAAAACACAAACGAAGTAAAAAAGCAACAAGTAACGTAACAAAAAAAAAGAAAAAGAAAAAAAGAGAGACGACCAGTTGAAACGATTGTTGTTGTTGGTCGTCCCCACAGAAGCGACCATTTCGCCATTACCCCATTTGCGGAGAAAAAAAGAAATATAAGGGCTCGCAAAATATCTATACGGCGGGGATGTGGGAGGTAGAAAATGGTCAGGACGCAGGAAAGAGGCATCTCCGCGCTTCTTTCCTGACTTCCTCCATCCTTTCGAGCCCATGAAACTCGCTCCCACTTCTCCTCCTAAAGTGTGCGTGTGTGTGCGTGTTCGTGTGCCCACAGGGAGCCAAGAAGACGGCCGCGAAGATGGCCACGGCAGGTTCGGCCGAGAAATGAACCGCGCACACGGTCACCGCCGCCCGAATGGGCGAGCCAGGAGACCGGGCAAGAAACAGTCTAAATCACGAGCGCCAACAAAGTAACGACAACCAACAATGAGGAGAGGGAGGACGGGACTCAAACAACGGCGACTACCTTAAAAAAAAAGCGTAACACGGGCACACGTACAAATTGTACCTGCGGAGCACTCGCGTATATAAAAGAGTGCAGCGCAGAAGGTAAACATCAGCAATGCAAGAGAACAAAGCAGACAACAGGGGATGGACCGAGAAGGGTCGATGTCCACATCAGGAGGACATTGGACGGACAGGAAGACAGACGCGACTCATGGTCATCACGGGAACTCGAGGTGTGCGTGTGTGTGTGTGGGTGTGCCTGAGCGTTTTCGGTGACCGCCTGCGCGTCGTTTTTTGGTCTGGCCAAAGGACGTCGTGTGCTCTTCTTCCTCGTTGGACGACTACGTGGCCGGGCTGTGTGCGCTCTTCCTCGTCTCCTTTATGTGATCCTGTGTTTGGTTTTTACTTTCAGCTCGATTCCTTGGAGGAATAAAGAATAAGAGGACCCGACGTCATGATGGCGATCAAAACCTGACTGTAGAGCACTTGTGCGGAAGCTGTATAAGTTGCAATTAAGGTGTTATTTGCATTTCTTTATTTTCTCTTGTAACAGAATAACGAAGTTAGTTTCCGAGGACAGGGGCAAGTGTAGTAGTACTATTACGTGAAAGCAGATAGAAGAGTAGCTGTACTTTACTTTGTCTTAAGAAAAGGAACAAGCTGGCCTATGTATGTATTCTTCCAATTTTTTGCTGCGGTTCTGATCCGCGAAACGGCGAGTCTAAGGAGGAATGCCCAAATTATAGCGACGTCCATGACTGAAGCTCTTGACCCAACTCCGTTCAATAAATGAGTGTCGCAAAGTTACCAATAAAATCAAGAAACTCTAGACGAAGCCCATATTGTACCGGTACCGTGAACATATATTTATAGGCTACCAGAGCAAATATTTACGCTGCTAGGTGAACAGTTGTTTCGTCATTTGTTCACCCTTTTCGTCACTCATGTGAACAACCAGTACGCTCTCCTTCGTCAAGCTTTCTTTTGGTGAATTATCTCTTTGCAAGCCTTCACAAAAAACATAAAACAAAAACAACAACAACAAAAAACTTTATGATTTCTTTTTTTTTGTAGTTTTGTTTTCATGGCTCTGTGCATCTGCATTGTTCAGCTTCACTTCCGTACACTGAGAACATTCCACACGTGAGTGTGGAATGTTCCAGTTACAGGTTTACTGTGCGTCGACCCTCGATATAGTTTATGATCGCACGCGGATATGACCAGGTCACGAAAACTTAATTCATCAAGCTCCCTGACAAACGTCGGCCAATCTAAGTCAGGAGTACGTACTTCGTCATTTTACTTTTCTACACACTGATGTTTCCTGTACATTTTTTTGAATCCAATGTTTTTTGTTTTTTTCTTTAAATTTTGGCAACATATTTTTTTTTTGAGCAGATACTCCAAATTAAGAACCGGAACAGGACAAATTTTATTTAACATGATCCCACTTAAAAAATAAACAAGACAAAACGCTTTACCTGATATATCTACTCACATACTAATATATTGTCTCCAAATATGAAGTCCAAGTAGAACAAAATAAAATAACAAGACTACCTTGGAGTGAAACAATCTTTCCAAAGGCAAAGTACGGGAAAGGGCTGAATCTAACACAATAAGAAGGCTGTTGCGTAGAACTTATTAATAAGACCTCACTTGCATCTTAACAGAAATGGGCGAATAGAGTAACTTCATATACTTACGTTCTTTCTTACGGTAGAAAATGAAGCGAGCACCATGCATGTCAATTTATGCCCTATTCAGAAAACAAGAAACTAAAGAGGCCTTTTCAGAAATCTCAACAGGATGGCAATAGTGCTTTCCATGACCGCTAGACGCGAAGTCTGATGTTAAGAAAACGTACGAAAAAAATATCTACATCACTTCTTTAGACCGTTCCATTAGGGCCACCGCAGAGAGGGTAATAGAGAGAAACAAAATGCCCTCCCCTCTCACCCCGCATGTCGTCTGCTCCTCCGAGTGGGCTGTAGCCAGTCTTAGGTAGTAACGCGTTACTGTAACTTCGTTACCTTTTTGGTAACTTGTAACTGTAACTAGTTACTTTTTAAAAATGTAACTTGTAACTGTAACGAGTTACTCTTTTCTGAGGTAACGATGAAAGTAACGACGTTACTTCTGTCGTTACTTTTCAGCTTTTTATGAATAATATATCACTGAACGAGTACTATTCAGCTACATCATGCAATTTCCAAATCGTCTGTTCCGACATTTCGAGTGTAAAATTGGCCTTGCACAAACTTGTGAATACGTTCTTTGTCGCGAGTCACAACCCGAATATAGCCGCGCGTAGATGTGATAAAAAAAATCTAGTTATCTTTACGCACGCGCTTGTACTTTGTGACTGAACACTTACATCTTAGTGTTTTGAAGCACTATCTATGTTGTGGTTTTTTTTTGTGCAAACGCTTTTTAATCGGGTGAATTAACCGTGAAACAACAATACACGTGGAGGGCACTGCGCATGTTTCGCATTTTGATTTGCGCCACTACTCTGGCGTGGAAACTTTTAAACACTAATTTCGAGAAGCAACTGCTGCTAAGTTACAATATGAAGTAAAAAGCGTAGTTTATTCATTTTATGCAGTAAAACTTTGTGAGGGGCGTTTTCTAGTTTTTCCTAAATTTTTGTGTTCTAGAAAAGTAACTGAAAAGTAACGTCGTTACTTTTTAAAAGTAACTGTAACTGTAGCGAGTTACTCTTTTGTTGCGGTAACTGTAACGGTAACTTCGCTACTTTTTTCTGAAAGTCACTGTAACTGTAACGAATTACTTTTTAAAAGTAACTTACCCAAGGCAGGCTGTAGCTAGCATCCGGCTGGCGTGCAAACTCTGTATAAAATCGCGTCATTTCGGAAATTTCAAGCGCAGATGCGCAGATTTTGGTATGCCAGTTATCACGTAATACTATGCAAGATAAAAAGACTAACAGGGTCCAATAGCGCTGTTACCCGCGTGCAAATAAAAAAAAAAAAAATAGGGAAAACTGTGTCAGATTGGCCGGTCTCTCCGGCGAAAAGTAAGTCCGGTTGCTGTACCTTTTTTACCATACAAAGTTCGTACTGGTGTAGGCCTTTAGCGACCATGAGTGTAAGTCTGAAATAATAAATAAAAACGTGCTCTCCTGCCGCAATACACGGAGTAGTTGAGGGTAGTACTGCCGGCTGACTGAACTGCTATTTAAGTAACGGAAAAAAGATATGCTAGTTGATCATTTACCGAAATAGAACAACAGATAGCTATAGGCTGATTTTGGAGTAGCCATAACTATTCTAAGAACGCGAACCACTTCACAACGGCAGCCACGAGCGAGAGTTCGATGTTCCGTACAGCCCGCCGCTACAGACAAAAAGATGGAGAATGGCAAAGCCTCCCGGTTCTGGTCGTCTCTGCTAGCGGAGTCGGGCGCGTGCCCTCTCTCTCGTTTTACCCCGCCGAACCCGCTGAATTTCCCGGATGTATGGAGAGGGCGCTGCTGTCGAACAAAATGGTGTCGCCCAGAGCTTTGATTGCTAAGGGACGTCAGACACCTACTACTTACTACTTAGAAAGGCACGTCAAAGCCAGTCCATTTGACTGTTTGGCAATGTCTCCATTCACGCGCACAGACACGATAGATGCTTACCACCTTAGCAACCGTGATTCCCATGTTTCCAATGCACGTGTCAGATGTTCGAAATCAGCATAGCCGTACATGAATTTAACAAAGCGAAGTAAAATTGTAATAATGTTCTGTCAGTAAACTCTACTTCATGATCCACTTCACTCCCCCCCCCCCCTTCTTCATCCAAGCCTTAGGTCTGCCGTCGTACTGCACCGGCACATTACACATTTACAATGGAGACATTAAAATCAGACTGCTCGTACACACAGTGTTCGTTGCAGCCATGAGGACTGAAGTATCTGAAGACAGGCCTCAACCCTGTTCAAAACATGTTTGCTCTTTATTCTTCGGACATATGCCTGCAAATAGGTTTTATACGACCAATGGGACGTCATACGAAGAAGAAACATGCCTCAGTCTTTGGTATGATGTATCAGAAGTGTGACCACGGCTTTAGACGCCATCTTAAAAAGACACTGAAGTGAAACCTTTTTTAAATGACTTAACAATTATTTTTTTTTATTTTAATGCCAAACAATTTCTTTTTTGAGAAATATTTATGTTGTTAGAGCAATCAAGTGGGGGTTAGCCCTGCTCTTGGCCCCGCCCGATGCTTACAAAATCAAGAACCTTTTCTTGGCTCTCATTGATCAAAGAGATGATTGATGTGGCGTAAAATGTTCGTTGTAAACGTGCTTCTCCGTGCCGTAATGGTATTTATATCGACAGTATTTTTATGTTTTCGAAAAAATGATCTAGGCAGAGTCGTTATTGTTTTCACAAATATCCCGAGATTGCTTTTCCGCTTCGGCTTTAAACAATAACAAAACAAACATGCCTGCGTTTGGGGCGTACTCAACGAGCGCAGCTGGCCGAGCTCGTTTATTTTTGCGAGTGCGAGTCGTCCTTTGTTAACCGAGATTTTTAAAGTAAGACCTCCTCAATCGACCTAGTTTGCAGCCAACAACGGTCGCAATTAAGTACGAGCCTTCAAGCGCTCCGAAGGTGCGTTCGTAGCGAGACTGGACTAAGCCTTGCGTCCCACGTTAAAGGGACACTGACAGGGTATTTATGCTCGCCAAGGTTTTTATTTGCACATGACATATGAGAGCCCGACTGCCCAGAGCACAATTTACGTTTCGAGATTCGGTTTCTTTCGGTGCTAAAACCAGCGATCGAGAACTGGCCAGTTTAAGTCGCGCTTACTTTCTTCGTGGTCCCGGGCCCTTTTCTATGGTTCAGACCAGGGTGTCGACCCGGAACCGAACCGAACCAAAAACCGGAAGTGAATTGTTATTTTTAGCCGAACCGGAACATGACTTGCACAGAGCGCGAACCTTCTGCGCGTGCATTTTGCACCACCGGATTTGATTTTATCAGCTAGAACAAATCGCAATGACCACCAGCATATAGTGCGATGACGTCACGTGCGAACCATGTTAAACAGTTCAGTTTTCTGGTGAAATAAGGTATTCTCAACACTAGCAAAAGTGTATGTTAAAATTGTAAAGTTGCGCAGTTTATATAAATATCTTGCAATGATGTGTGGCAGCCTATTTTTTTAGACCCTTTTCATGGGAAACGCTTCCAGGCGGTGCTCCAGTCTTGTACGTCCCAGAGAACTTTCGGTGCATAAAAATAATGAACAAAGTCCACCCTGACACCGCTTCTTGAAATGCCGATGAAACTTTTAACCACCACTTTTCCAGGTGAACGCTAAAAGAACGAAGAAGCGGGAGATCTGTTAAGATTTTTTGAATATTCTTGTAAACTAATTTGCCCCTTCCAAGATGTTAAATTGTACATGCGAAGGCCATCGATAAATCTCTGACTTGTTTTTGTACGTGTGGCATTCATGATTTCTAGCACTGGTGGAATAAGCGAGCTCGACAGGCTTGCAAAGACGGAGTGACCGGAAGTGGCTTGGGACGCAAGCGGCGGTTCATGTTTGTAAACAGCAAAATGGTATACGATGTTAGATCGCGCATTACTTATAAAGCACAGAGTTGTAAAGTGAAGGCCCAAAAGAAGTGCACTTAAAACCGAATATAACATTAGCGTCCCGATACATTATTTTGTGAAGGTTCGAGCTCGTACAGGCCAATGTTCAAAGGTGATTTATATTACGAATGTGTTGTCTATCCTTCGAGCTATTATGAGTAATTAAGAATATCATTGCATGCATCGTTATGTATTTCTTTTGCAATAAGGCGTTCTGTATGGAAATATTGAGAAGAATACAATTTATTTTCTCCCTGCAGATTTCGTGCATTTGCTTTCATACCTATTATGTGAGCACACAGTCCTTTTAGGAATAACCCGCGACCTGGTGTTTTACACCGCCAAACAACGAACAAAAAAAGCACGTTTCCAAAAATTCAACACCTGGCGTATTTTCGAGTACCGTTCTCCCGTGTCGGTCTCAAGCGGTTATGTGAACTTCATACAGTAAAATTCATAGGTGATGATAAAAATAAATCTAATTACTGCCTCAAAGTTTTTACAATATAAATAAAGGGCCGATCACCTTAAAGATATGCGTCATAAATAAATGCACCTCCAAACTATTTAAATATGATCCGCAAATATTTTCCGGCGTTTTATCCTCGATAGCCATGTCTAAAGTGATTTTTGCGAGCCTTAAACAAGTGTCTGATTTTGACGTTGATTTAAATAACTACGTATTCCTGACACTTATTTAACTTTTCATACATATAGAAGTTTCTGATTGCTTCTTTTATGTCATGAACAACAAGTTTATGCGTCTGTGTGCTGGACAAAAACTAAGTACACAGGGACGCGTGGCGGGACTATGGCGATTGCGTACGGAGACCCTCAGAACGTGACCAATTAAGTAGCTGCAATGTCAAGTATAGTGTGAAACACTACTTGGTTTCATTTAACAAAAAAATCATCAATTATAAAGTGTGATGCTAATTTGCACATTGAATTCACCGGCATCTTGTCAAGATCAAAGATCAACAGCCAATGTATGCCGAAAATCTTCACTTGAGTACGCGCTATATTGGGCCAGATTCGATCTGTACGAAGCAGGGTATAGATGAGAGTGAACAATTTAGATCACTCTTTTCTGCATGATTATTCGCCTACATCGCCGCGCTGAATGTAAAGAATCTTGGTCATGAAAACGAGCGTTGTGATTGCCGATCAGTGTTTCAATAAGCGGTAGACTGCAAGGGCTTGTTCTAATACTTTCGTGATATCTTGAAAATATGGTTGCTTTTAGTTCAGTTGTGGTCATATATATTGTAAAACGTATTTCGTGAATTAAAATTCATATTATATATGGCAAGGAGGTGCCCATTCCTATATTTCATGCGCTGTAATTAGTTTTTTAAGTTAAACAGAACAATTAGAATTCAACTTTTACTACTGCCATTCACATTTGTACCAATCACCGGTATATTAAGCGACCTACAAGACTTCGTGATAACCTTGCGATTTAAGTAAAATATATGCGACTCAGGTAAACAATTAGATGTTGAGTCGTATAAACACGGCCTTTTTTGTGTTAATCTAGGCTTTTCTTTTTCTGTTTCGTCGCAAGGAAATAGATATTTTTTATTTTTGGTACGTGAAAATAAAAGTGGTTTGTAGGATCGATAAAATGCTATACAATTACTCGTTTCCAGGTGGGAAAAGTGCCTATAGCCATAACAACGCAGAAATTATATTATCAATTTAGCGGTTGAAATTGGTTCGAACCGGTTCGATCTGTTATTTTTCCTCTCTGAAATTGAACCAGAACTGAACCGAAAGCCGTGAACCAGAACCCGAACCGAATTGAATAAAAGTTCGGTTTGACACTCTGGTTTAGACACAGCCACCAAATATACTCAAAGTCGTGGGTCATCGAAGGCACACACTCAGTATTAGAAATAGAAAAGAAATATGACACGGATTTTCTGTAGGATCTAAAAAGCCGCAAACACGTTGTTTGAAGTAAAAAGAAAAATTATACAGTCACGTGATTTTATCCAACTCTCTCGTCCTCTATACTTTTACTTCCTCCCCGGTCCAGTTTCAGTTTCGGTATCCAGCAGTTCCGTTCTTTTCAATTTATGAAAAATACGCGTGACGCTGTAGCAAAATATTGATTCGGTAGTCTTCTGACACCATAATGAATCACATGGCAAAAAATAAGACAAATGTTTTGAGGGGTGTCATTGTCTAATCTGCTACACTCTTAATCTGGGGCCACCTAGGGAGCCACCTATAGCCGTGACAAATGAGATCCAACTTGTCACGGCAAATTTCGGGGCCACCTAAAATTGCCAGCCCGTTTGCCGTCCCTTTTTAGGTGGCCCCAAAATTTGCCGTGACAAGTTGGATCTTGGTGGCCCGTTTTTAGCTGGCCCGTTTTCTAGCTGGCCTGTGTACTAGGTGGCCCGTTTTCTAGCTGGCCTGTTTTCTAGCTGGCCTGTTTTCTATGTGGCCCGTTTTCTGCTGGTTATAAAAATGTGCCGTCGTCCACTCCCCCGCAGAGTATCTCGGAGGGTCCAGGACTGTGATGCACGAAGAAAGCCAGACAAATGAGAAGTACAGGAACATTTCACCGTAAAAATGAAGCTGTGACGTGGCACTGAGCCTGACGTCTTCTTGTAAGACGTCATGCACATAGTCACGTTGCAACTTTATTTTTGAGTCGCAAAATATATTGGAAAATCATTACCGAGCTCAATTTGTATAATTTAGCGATTGACTTCCCGAGTGCTCTAGGGGAAAGTAAATATACAGGAATTGTTTTTTAGGGCAAGGCCGATGAATTCCAAACATTTAAAAGAACAGTGGGTCCGCAGGTAAACAATCCATTTATTTCTTTAAATTAGATGCGCAGCGTAAGATACAGGTGCTTTGTTGCAATAAATACCACTTTCAAACAATAAAAAAGAAAAGTATATGAAAACTTGTGTCACTTGCTGAAACATCGGTGGAAGCATGGCCTTGCTTTCACTTGACACACTTCGTGAACTAGGACCCGCCACAGTTGCAGGTGCGCTCTCCGAGCCAAGTGTGTCGGAGTCTGCCGGAGCTTCATGCCATAAGACGGGTCTCCGCGGCACGTCCGAAGGCCAGTTGCCTCTGTCGTCAAGGCATGATGCTGCAGCGATTAAGAATTTTCAATATATTATTATAAGAAAACAAGGAAGAGAGAACAGGTCTTGTATCCTAATTACGTTTAAAAATTTAGTAAACCATAGGTTTTTTTAGAAAGTAGCTTGCTGAACGTTATTCTATTCAGATGCTGAGTCATCGGCCACAAACATGGCCGCTAACGTAACGTTTATTTGTAAACTCTGCAGAAAACAAAATAAGGCAAAACAAATTCGCCAATTAGATAACCGCATTTGCTTTCGGCGGCCATGCTTGTGTGTAGTTACTCGACATTAAAAAGCAGTCTGACGTCGTATGAATAGACCCTGTAGCTCTGGCGGCAGTTTAAAGAGTGTGAACAAAACAGTAAATATTGACGCAACCAGGAAGGGGAGCTGAGGCTTTCTACTTGCCAGGATCTACAGGTCCATGGCTATACCACACAGGCTGCGTCATGAAAACACCGGCTAAATCGTTGCTCAAAAACTACACGTCGCACATAAAAAGCTAATTTTGTTTGATAGGAAAATTATTAAAATCTGACGTTCGGATAATTATGGTGTCAAAGATTTTAAATATTTAACTTTCTGTAAATACTAAATTTAGAAGTATGCTCAGGCCAGGGTTAAGACCTTGCTAAACTGCGTCAAGTATTGTAGAAAAGATAGTTTGACAATATTTTTTCAAAAATATTGTTTAATACAATACATTTCTTAAATTCAGTTAGCCTGATAAAAGCTTATTCTTAGAGTGTCACCAAAAAAGTTAGATTCAGTAGCTTAAGACGTAGGAAAATGCGAAGGAGTCACGCATGCTGACTCCGATAGGTTGGAAAAGGTCAGTTTTCGCCTTAGACGTTTCAATCGCTAATAAAAAGAGGACAAAAATGTTGCAACTTGCGGTTCGCGCAGTTGCACCAACATAATTTTTTTTTATAAATAATTCAAATTCGATTTTAACTTTGTGCCTGAAATAAGATCTCACATGTATACTTCGTTACATCATGAGCACAAACTTATAAAAAAATTGGTAAAATTTTTGCGTAAGATGGTGGACAGCGACAGCTGGAATGAAGCCATCTGAGGCGCAGACAACCGAGTATATTCGTTTTGCTTGGATGTGCGTAGAACTTCTGGCTGTCTTTCTCGCTTCCGGGCGCGTATGATTAGAGCTCAACATGCTTTAAACTTTAAAGCAATCAGTGTGGCACACCTTCACTGCGGACAGCGGTACTTCGTACGCTGCGATGCGGTGGACGGAGATTGTCCTCACATGTCACGCTTGGACGTCTGGTGCAGGGACGCGAGTCTCCTCTGAAGGCTCATTCACACAGAAAAAAACGTTGCGGCCGACGTCGACGGTCGCGTGAGTAAAGGAGGCTGCACACACAAGGACAAACTTATTGTATTCTAGATGTTACATTCATCATCCATTTCAGTACAAATGTTCCTAGTGTGGCCGTCCTCCTATGATTAACGCGATCGTCGACACCGGCCAAGACGCGCGACTATATACCTCGGACGGCAAGCCGATGAGTGCGCCGTATACGCCGTGCTGTATCGGCGGACACTTCGGCAAGAGAAAAGTACCCTCCTATAAACTATTTACACCTTGTCGCTGTAAAATGCAGGTGGCCACCGTTGAGGCATTGGCAGTTAGCTTTCTTTGCCTCACCTTCACATAGGCAAACTGTAAGGGCTGCGACTGTGAACCGATTACTTTACAAATAGTCACCCTCCACGAGTGCTTGTGCGCAGCCGAGCCGGCGTCAAACGCAAAGAGTCCGCGCGTGTAGCCGTTGTGGTAAGTCCATGCTGAGGTGAAATGAAGTAAACCTGTTCTCCGCTCCCCACCGCCGACGCCAGCTGCTATCCGAATAATTTCAAAAGAGGCGATTCCAAACGTGCTTTTTAGAATATAAAAATATTGGGTATAGATACCTGTATCGTCCAGGACAGGGTCCAAGATGTCCTCTTTTGGCGAGAACAAAACTTACTAGCTAGGAACTCTTTCAACACTTGACTCTATTCCGTTATTAGACAGTGAGCTACATAATTACCCAGTCGGTTGTGCTGAAGAGGACTGTGCCCGCAGTAACAGCACCAGCCAAGTTGGCCCAGAGGTGCGGGTCGTGCTGGTCGCGCTGGTCAAGCCGCCTGATCAGCGGGCCGTGCGACGCCATCGCATTCATATGTTCCCTCATGGTTACACCGCCCGCGTTGAATTCCGTTGATATCCTTCGACGTGAGCATCCTGAAGAACTAACTCATTGTCCCGCGGCTTCGACGCACACTCTAACATAGGCTGCCATCACCATGATATCACAACAAACGTCACCCGCAGATGCTTCCGATTAGATTCGGACTTCGTACATTCAAAATTCGTCGTCCTCGCACACCGAGAAGATAAATTACCGTGCCCCGCTGGCTGCGCCCGCGGGGCACGTTGGGCGGCCGCAACTGCCGCCATCTAGCGGAGAGCAGAGTGTTTTTTCCGCTATTATGCGCATAGCCGGCCCGTTTTTGCCGGCCCTGCAAAAACGGGCCGCCAAATATTACAGGGCCGCCTACGGAGCCACCTATATAGCCATTCGAACCATGAAAGAGGGGAGGGGCACACTCCAGCCGTGACGTTGTACACGGCTATTTTGACGGGGCCGGATCAGTTCGCGGCTAAGTCCTGAAAACTTTGAACGTCACGGCTATGGCCGTGACGTTTGCCGGCCCCAGATTAAGAGTGTATGCTGTGACCTGGGTTCATTTGTTCTGTCGCGTGTGTTGTTGCTGAATAAACATGTAGGTTTCCGTAAACGCGGCCACGCTGCTTTTGTGAATTGTGAAGCCGTTGTGATCGAAACCATGGTTTGATACCGAGAAGATACCCACCTACACGGGTAAAAATTTGCGAGCCATTTGGCTGGAGGCAATCGGGCGCTAGTTTGCCTATGTTCCAGTCATTTCGCTTAAAAAAAACAAGATATTTTCAACTTTTGCAGTGACCTGGCCTACGAAAGCGAATATGTTTTTCGTCGCGATTTAATCGTGCGCCACAACGCTATCCCACCTTGCTCGCGAAAGCCATTGAAAAAAACAAAAAAAAACAAAAACAAGAAGTGTGAAGTTAGACCCCTATTTATTTTGTTGATATTTTAGTCCTCTCGGCCGCTTATTACTTCACATCAATAGACGGTGACAGACGCTTGTATTAGACCATGGCTCGTGCATGATGAAAGGCAAAAAGGCTTTTTTATGGTCGCGTCGTCTGAGCATTGCAGACGTTTCTAGGCGGGGGCGGAATAGCAGACGGACTGAGGCGAAAACGGACGCCGACGCGTAGCTGTCGTGTCCGCGTCTCACGGGCCCTGCAGACGACGATAGATGGGGGTGAAATAGACCATTTGCTGTCTTACCCAAGCATCAAGGAGAATGCAGGGATTGGTGTTCCACGCGCCACACGCGCACGCCTTTCCTGTATAAAAGATTCGAAGTAAATAACCAAAAGAAAGCATTGACGAACGCGCGTGCAAGATGCCATTTGTTTTAGGTTTTTGCTTTGGAAAAAGTTACTACTGATGAGGCCAGCACGTGCGGCGCGTGGAACACCAATCCCTGCATTCTCCTTGATGCTTGGGTAATACTGCAATAGGTCTATTTGCTACTATTACTCCAAGCGTCAAGGAGAATTCAGGGATTGGTGTTCCACGCGCCACACGCGCTACACCTTCTCCGTATAAAAGATTCGAAGTAAATAACCAAAAGAAAGCGTTGACGAACGCGCGTGCAAGATACCATTTGTTGTAGGTATTTGCTTTAGAAAAGTTACTACTGCTGAGGCCAGCACGTGCGGCGCGTGGAACACCAATCCCTGCATTCTCCTTCATGCTTGGGTAATATAGCAATAGGTCTATAGCTGCCACGCGTCAGCTCGCAAGACTAGCAAGTGGTGTCAGACCCCAGACTTGAGCACCGGATGTCGCGAAAGGGATGCACTAGACTTCTTATCGTGTTCGGCCGAGCAGTGAAGCCAATCCAGTAGTAATGGGCGGGGCCAATGATCTGTGGCCGGGGATTAAAGCGTACCGTGACTTCCAACTAAATTGCGTCTAGCAACTTAAATATTGATAAAATTATTTTTAGGGAAACATAAAATAAAATAATAAGTCCATCAATTTTTTTTTTTTAGTTTGGTGTTTGTTTAGGGCAGACTAAATTTTCCCCGTTCACACCTCATCACATGTAAGTTCGTCGACTTTGGCTTCCACGCATAATACGACTGTAGTTCATAAGATTTTCTAGGGTGCCTCAATGTCCTTTTGTGTGAGATGATGCCATCCTTTGTATTACCCGATAGCGAGAGCACGCGCTCACAATAAAAATAATAAAAATACAACAAAATCCCTGGACACAAAGTGTCGCCTTGATGGAACACGTTGTTTTACGCGCTCGAGAAAAAACGAGAACAAAAAAAGAAGCCGTTCAGAAAAAATGGGAAGATGTTGCCACCCTTAGCAAATCTCACATAAAGGCACATTAATATTTTTGACGTGTAAGTCTGTACTAACATCCACTGCGACACGAAAAAGTCTGTGTCTCTAACGTCTTCTCCACCATAACCATCGCGCGTCGTTCCCAAGCAGCCAAGAGATAAAATAAAAATAATAAAAAGAGGCGATCCTCCGACCACGAAGCACCTTGCACGCTCCATTCCTCGCATTCCAGACCCCGAGTTCTGGACGCCCACCCACAGGCTCGCGGAAAGGACGCACCGCCTGCCCGACGTCCGAAGCCGCCAGCGTCGGAGGACTACGTCCAGAAGAAAGACGCCGCGGGTGACCGCCAGCATACTTCGTTCCACCTTACGATGTAACCGCAGCGGACGCCACAATCCACGTTGGCCAATCCAGAGCTCCACGCGTGCCCACGTGACTTGATACTCCGCGAGTCGCTCCGCCCGATCGGAATGTCATGGGACATGCCCCAGGCTTCGGACTGGCTCCGGTGTCCCGTGTCGTCCGTTGTGGTCCATCGTTAGGTGAACCGTGGTCGAAGCTTCTTCTCCCGGCCGGCAGCGGCGTCAGAGGAGCAAGCCGAGTAGCTGCGGCTTGCGGAATTCCAATCTCCAGCGTGTAACCCACAGCTACTCACCGAGGATGGGAAAGAAAAGTACGGAAAGAACAAAAAGGAAACAACTATATCCCGTTTCGAACGAGAAACCGAGAGGACACTGTGGAATCCACCACCGGACGACCGAATAGAGATCGGACGCGAAATGGTAGAAAGTAGTAGTCCGAAGAGAAAAAAAAGTGTAGGGTTCCGAAGGTGGGGACAGAAGACAAGGTGATAGGGCGGAATGGGAAGAAAACTCGGTGAAATAGAACGAGCCAAATAAACGAATAAAGTTCAGTTACTAGAAGACAGGTTGAAGAGAATATATACGAAGTAGAGATCAAGCGAGGCAAGGGATGCGATTTATAGGAGCGGTAGTATAGGTCTTACAGTGACTAGGAATGTACAGAACTTGTCTTTTGTCTTTGTGAGCGCGTGACGGCGAGGTGTCTAGACTCGGGCTGGAGGAAGAAGAGAAAGTTAGCAGGCGGTGACGGAGGCTGTTGCAAGGGGCGCGGGTGGAAGTAAAGAACGCGCTGTCCGAGTTTTATGGAGCAGGCGATACACCGTGAACGACCGCGGCGGAGAGTTTCGTGGCAGGGTAACCGACAGAGTCGTGCAGCGGCCGCTTTTACGGGTTCCCAGAGTCGCCATTCTTTGGTCGGACTGAGCGAGAAGCCACACTGGAGTGCCATTTTGTTCAAACGCTAAAATGTTTCTGTTCGGTGCGGTTTTGATGGGGTGTACTAGCGCATGTATTACGGCGCTCTTTCGCATGCGCAAAAAAGGGCTTCAATCCTGAATTTCTTGCTCCCCTAGTGTTTATCGGACTTTCAGCACGTGATGGGACGCCATGTATTGGAAAACCCAAACCAGTAGACGTAATTGACAGGCACAACAGCACGCATTTCATTGAGGTGTTATGTGCGCACGTGTACAATTTATCGAGAATCTGCTTCAATATCTTCTTATCCATACACTGGGCACTGAGAGGTTAGACCAGCAAATGTTTTAATACTAGAGTCGGAGATTGTGAGTTCATTGGTCTCTGTTTATAATTTTTAAATAACTGTTTCACATACACAAAAGTTTTTTGCTTGGAGGCGCACATTTTATGGAGGTTACACGAATCCGCGAGCTGTAAGTAAATAATAAAAAAAAGAGAGACTAGTCCCCAAAATACACTATGTATGAATACTCCTAAAACTTCAAATAAAAAGTCGTAAAAAATTAATAGGAAGAAAACAAAGGAAAGGGCAATGCATCTACAGCGCTATTTCTGCAGTGAATCAGCAGAAATAAAACAAAAATGACGAAATGCAGTAAATATAAATCTCGAGCGTTTAACGGCCGGGGGACAGTCACATCATATCCAACAATTCCGTAGAGTACGTGTGAACGTGAGCGTGCATTTGCGCGTGCGTGTGTGTGCGCACGCGTGTTTGCGTCCGCGCGTGCGTGTGTGCGTCTGCGTGTGCATGTGCTTGGGCGTATGTGTGCGTGTGTGTGCATGCATGTATGCGTGTGAGTGCGCGTGCTTGAATGCGTGTGCAGCTGTGCGTGTGCGTGCGCTTACGCGCGTGTGTGCACGCATGTGTATGTGTGTGCGTGCGTTTCTCCATGCGTGTGCTTCTGTGTTCGTACATGCCTGTGTGCGTATGTGGGTGCGTGGACGCGTGCGCGTGGGTGTGCGCGCATTTTTTCATGGCAAGCTAAGCTATAAAGAAAACTTCCAACAAAACAAGACGAAGTTGATGGGACACGCCACATGGTTCTGGGCAATTAAGGCTACACATGGATACACTTGGCACACGATGTAACTTTGACCAAAAGCCGGCGCCACAAAGACAAAACGCTGCGCGTCAATTACGAGCAAGCTGAGCGTAGCCTTGCTCCGGCCACGGTCCCGCCGACATTGCGGGACTGTCCTTTTCCATAATCGCTGTACTTTCGCCGTACGTACCACAGAAAGCGACGGGCTCGCTGTCTCCGACTTGGAAGAAGCCGTGGCGCGTGAGCGCGCGATCACTGCCACTCTCCCCAATTACTGGCCGGAAGCAAAGCGTCCAGAATAAACAGACCATGGCGGGAACGAGCGAGGATCAGTCACGGCGCAAGTACGGCCATTTAAACAAAGAATACATCATCTAGCATTAAAGAAAAAAGAAATCAGCACAAGCATGTTTAGTGTAATCACATATGAAAACCCGTGGTACAGGTATATGAGCACACAAAAGAGAAAGACGTACGTGAAAAACCAATACACAGATATTTATATGCGTGTATTGTTTTCTTACGCAGGTATTTGTTCTTCTCAACGAACATTTTGTTCGTCATGACGAGCAAAGTTTAAAGCCCGGGTCATACTGCCCATACATCATACAAAGGACAGTCTGCAAACACGAGTCACCTTAATATCCGTGGTTCGAATGCCGCGTGACACGTTTTCTCCTCCAAACCATTGCGATGCGCCATTCGAACCACGGACCTCGCTGTGACTCGCGTTCGGATCTCTATGCAGACTGTCTTTTTTAAGATGTAGAAGCAGTGTGACCCCGACTTAAAGGGTCACGGAATCGAAATTGTTTGCTCGTTTATTTGCTTAAATGCGGTCTACGTCGTGGCGGCAGTCCAGAAACACTAGCTGCCGGCAGAAAAGTGAAGAAATAAAAGCTATTTTTAAAACGAAATAATAGATTTTAAGATTGCGCCTGATGGCGGCCTGTGAAGCCCCGTTGAAATGCCGCCATGTCATCGGCCTATAAGAAGTGGCGCCAGTTCGCGGCAGTATGGCTCGCTCGGGGAGTTGCTTAGTCCTGCGTGTGACCAGGCGGAATACCTTATCGAGCTGACTACGTTGTATATGTCAAAGCTTCCACAGTGCTTCCGCAACGTGCATTCTGCATTATCAAGATTGTCGTTTCTGCAGATGTTAGGTAGAAGCTTGATCTGAGAACGAGGGGAGCTCTGCCAAGCCAACTATATATATATATATATATATATATATATATATATATATATATATATATATATATATATATATGTATAAGAAAAAAGCCAAGTTTACTTGAACCTCGGTGGCTTTTTTACTTATATGCGAAGGCCTCGGCTCCCCACAACTTGAAGATGTCATTATATATATATATATATATATATATATATATATATATATATATACCGTCTTCCCTCAACTTAGTTTGAGCCCTTCAGACAACCTTTTGGCTCAAAAAGAAGCAGGCAACAGCGGCCCAGATGACCCTTTCTCTAAGCAGAACCCTTTCCTCCCTTTTGATTATGTCAATTAGCGCAGCGCCCCTGGCAAAGTTGGGATAACATTTCACAGGTTACGTATCCTGGACGAACCGTACAAACGGCAACTGTTAGACGAACTCAATAACGTATGGGAAACAGGTATCCTCCCTGAGGGGTGGAAGCATTCGGTCGTCCACCTCATCCCCCAGGCCGGGCACGAAGGCAGACAGAATACAGAATCTCCACTGAATGTCCCTTACAACGACGCTGTGTAAACTCCTCGTAAGGCTGATCCTTACCCGCCTCACATACATCCTAGATCAGGGGTCTCAAACTCAATCGGGTGTGGGGCCAGATAGGTCAACCCCCCCCCCCTTTTCTTCACCCCATAGGTTGAGGGCCAATGCAAAGAAGGGGGGGGGGAGAATTACGTTTTATGACAAAAATAAAATAAAGATTACAGTTGTTGTTTATCTGCAAAGTAACCGAATGTCTCGTTGTCATATTTGAGATTTTCTTGAGAAGGGACCACGTGCTTTCTGCTTTTCGTAGACTTGCCTCTTTAGCTTTGATTTCCTAATGTAACTACTTCAGGCCCATCCCCGATGTGATTACAAAATGTAACATTACACCGCACCGCTAACTTGCTTGCATATTTCAATAGATAAAAGAGCAAACACACTCTCGTTTCTGCGTCGCTCAATTCTTTTCGGGAATTGATCAAGTTCAACATTCCTTGAAAAAAGAAAAAAAACTTTATACAACTGTTTCTGCTTGCCTGACAATTTTCGTAGGAGCATTATAAGGCAGTTCTTGTGTTTTAATTGTATTTTTGACATCTAGAAACCTAAGCTTATAGCTCTATCTTTTGAAGTTGTTCCTACTTAGCAAGAAACGGGCAGCCGGGTGAGTCATAAAAATCTCGCGTTGGTAGCACAGTAGTGGGATTGTCATGCAGATGATTAACATGACGAAGAGGTCAAAAGCTAAAATTAAGTCAAAACAATACTGAGTCCAATAGAAACGAAATAGTGAAAAATATGTTGACGCGTTATAAGTGCAGGGCTACTTTTTATGCCTAAATAAAATGACGACATGGGACAATTATTTATGAGGGATATAGCGCTTGAGACATGGAAATGAAGGTTCGGAGCCACTTGATACTTGGGGGTCGCGACTTAGCGAGTCGCAGGCGGCATGCGGCCCGCGGGCGGTGTGTTTGAGACACCTGCCCTAGAGGCATCAGAATACAGCCTGGACTACGATGTCGTTCAGACCGGTTTCCGGCCGGAGCTACGTGCTCATGACAGCCTATATCTTTTTCGAATACTTCTTGGACAAAAATGTCGCGGAACGAACATCGTCCCAGGTATCCTCGTTGCATTTGTTCTTCAATAAGCCGACACCGTTAAGCCCTCGGCGATTATACAGGCAGTCGAGTAATGTATGGCAGCCACACGGATGATTAATTTCATCAAAAGTTTCTTACATCAAGAGCTTTTTACACAACCGAACCTTTGAAATTTCATCTGGAGTCCAGCAGGGAAGAATTTTTCCAAATCCCCACGGTGACTGAGAAGGTGCTAGTTTATCTCACTTCCTTTTCAACTTTCTGATACGAAAACTTGCAAAATAACTCAGGAAAATCGAGCATCTACAACGCACACTGTATGCGGAAGATTACCCTCTAGCATCGATCCCCGCGATGCATGCCTCGACATTCAGACCACCGTAGCCACTGTACAGAAGGCCCTAAGGCACCTTAGGTCCGTGCTTACCGGCTAAAGGAATGAAGCCATTGCCTTGAGGACTGCCTTCCTACCTATTGGTGGCCTCCCGCATCCCCGGGCACAAGTCAGTCTGACTATGGCAGGGACACCCATCCACCAACCAGAAGAGCGCTGGGTTCGCATTCTCGGAATCCACGAAGAAGGAGAAGCTCGGGAATGGTTCAACCAACCTAAAGCCACCTGGAAACAGTACCTCCAGCTCATCCGCCACACTGCCTCACGCTTTGAGGGAACGGCACCCGCACTTACAGGCAACTCCGGTCAGTACTTCTGAATTTCGGATTAGAACTGTTTCCAGGTAAAGCAGTGTTCCTGAATTACAAGGTATAATTTTTTTCTCTCAATATTGTGTGTAGTTCTATCGATATCACGGCTCAAAGTTTGATTTCGGATGTCTATGGCAAAACCGAAACTATCCAGCTAGAGGAGATGGCAGCACTTATCGTCAGCCGTACGGCTGCAACGTGACGTAACATGGCGCTGCGGTACACGGTACAACCAATCAACCGCTGCTCGACCGCGACGTGACGTCACGAGGGTGCTGCGCCAGTGTTACTTGACTAAAGTCAGTGTTGTAGGCGTTACCCCAAAAAGTAACGAAATGCGTTACTCAGTTACTTGCAAATAAAAGTAACGCGTTACCGACCTTCGTTCCCTTGATATTAACGACAAACTCAATGTCGTTAACGATCAAACGTAACGGATGTTACTTTTGCGTTACTTTTTAAACTATGAATTAACACGTTTTACTGTTTTGACAGTACAGGTCATGTTCATAAGCTCTATATTTCAAGAAACATTATGTTCGATGCAGAAACTGAACATAATTACCTTAACTTTATTACGGTTTCACCGAAATAATCACGAGAAAAAAACAACGCTTAATCTAAAACATTAACATAACTTGGCGCCTAAAAGCACAAAAAAATGGAAGTGTAATGTTTTTAAGTCTCTGGAAGAAATAAAGAATAATATAACTACATTACCCGTTAATCGAAATAAGTAACGTAATTACGTTAGACCTTACTGTTTTGCAAAAGTAACGAGTACGTTACTACGTTACCTAAAAAAGTAACTTTTACCGGTAACGCCGTTACATGTAACACAATATCACCAACATTGCTAAAAGCTAACCCGCTTGCCGCCCGTAAAAGAGCAGCTGGTCGCACCTTTAAAATCCGTTTTAGTGGGACACGCGCCTTCACCATGACGTAATATTTCGGCTGTGTTCATATTTCGTGCCACTAAACCGATACCAGTGATTTATTCTGGTTTGGTTTTCGACCAGAGTTGCCGGTTAAACAAGCAGTACCGACAGCTAAGGCTTGCTACGGCGCTGCTTGCTTTGATCTCACAAAAGCGCAAATCGCCCAACTAAAAGTACTCCACCGCGTGTGCCTCCGTGCCATTGCAGGCCTCCCCGTCACGCTCGCACTGAAGAGCTGTACCGTTACGCTGACCTCCTACCTACCCTTTCAAGCGATAATTGATGCACGCCACGAGGGCCATATCCGCCGGCAGTTAACCTCTGTGGCTGGCCACTCTTTCTGACTCAACAACACGACGTACCTTGTTGTTCTCCACATAGACAGCAAGATCATATCTTCAAGAGCATTCCCCCATGGGAAGGAAGACATCATGAAAGACATCATGGTGAGGAGAGAGCCTCACTAACTGCCCGCGAAGATAGGACACCGAACTCCATCTTACGGACATTGCCTGGTGCTAGGACACCGAGGGGGCCACCCTCGCCTAAGTTTCCTGCATAAATTCGTATGCCGAAAACCCACCAATACGTACAAGACCCCAGTACCTGTTTGCCTGGAGCAAGACGCCATCCACCTGACACTACTCCTATCTAAAGGCTAGCACACCTCTAGCCAGCTCCCCGCAAACCACACGGGTTGGTATCCACACGGACATCAGAGAGGCCGTCACAAGGGTCGGGACACATTCCCCGCCTAAAGATCCCTCTGTCAGCGTATTAAGAGTCTATGCGCCGAACAGCTCTGCACCCGCAATCTTGAGGTACGGGTGGACTGGGTACCAAAGCACGCTGGCAGCCGGAGGCAACGAACTCGTCCATGCAGTCCCTCGTCGGTCCCTCCTGCCCTAATCGACCCCGATCCCGGGGAGAAGAAGGCAGCATCCAAGAAGGCAGATCACCTCCACTTAAGAAAACAGACTCCAGCAAACCCTTCGCCCTTGCCGAAGGGTCTGGCAAGAAGGTGCTTAAATGCTCATCCATAAAGCAAGCACCGGTACCGCCCTCACTGAGGACGTCCTGATACGATGGAAAGTCACCAAAAGAGGACTCGCACACAGATGACCCTGGCAGTAGGTTCTCCTCACACACCGGTTACAACTGCAGAACGAATGCAGCCAGCTGAAGCTTCCCACTCAGCGCCAAGCGGTGACCTGTTCTAAATGCTCTCTAGACGTTTCACCCACACTGAGACATCTGCTGTGAGAGTTGGCGGGGCTCCACGACGAGCGGATTCGTTTTCTAGACTCCAGTATACATGCTTACGAGGACTGCATCAACCCGAAGTGTGATACCTGAGCAAAACAGATGCTACTACACCTCTGAGAGTGTGCTCGCTTTGTTATCAGCCGTAGAGTGTGCTTTTTTAGTTAATTCCTTCCTTAACACTTTCCCTCCAGGCCACCGAGTAATCATTGTTTAAACAAAGTGTATCTAGAGATCATCCTCCATATAGATCAAGGGTCTTCAAACCCCTGATCGCGAGGCCACACCGGCCCGCGGAGGCGTCCTACCGGCCCCGTGGATGGCCAAGGTCTTTGCAGTGACGCCCGGCCCGCGGCCTGCCACTACAAACGCAACAACAAACGCGTAAAAAAAATAACGAAAAAAAAGCATAAAGCGGCGCGCGAGGCTCTTCAGAAGGCACGAGCGAAGATAGAATAAATAATGAAACAAATATTCTGCATCAAAACGCGGATTTTTCTCGCCATGGTATTAGAATTGTCAAAAGTAGCATTAATATTTGTTGTTCTGTGTTTATGTTTCTTTAACTATAAACTTTGGCATATTATCATTACCAAATCTAGCATTCTATTAGTCTTCTGTTGCTTTGATATGTCAAAGTTCATGTGCTCTTTGATTTATGCCTGGTGAATTCTCTTGGTCGCAATTATTTCCTGTAATGTCAGAACCAACAACCTACTGCATTTAAAAAGATAAAGAATATGTATTCGTCCACCCTATTTTTTTTCCTTGCTCTAGATTAAATTTTTGTATTGAAACGCTTACTTAAGCGTTTCAATACACAATATACAATCATTTAGTTGTTTTTTTATTTATGTATTCTTATTTATTTTCTGGCTCTCGAGACTGCGACAGGTACCCAATCCAGCCCCTTTGCCAAAATGTTTGGAGATACCGGCTCTAGATGAAAGGAAATGAAACCTCGATAACGTGGGGGAAAAAAAAGGTGCACGGAGGAAGGGTGGTTGGAGCTGAAGCGACCCGAGAAGCCCTGCAAGTACCCGGCTCGCTCGCATCGTTTGCCGCCGCCGCCGCAGCTCTGACCGACTCGACTAATTGCCACACGCGAGGGAGCCCAGTGCAGCTTCAGCGAAGCCCGCAAGAACTTCCTGCACTCGTCGCTACGCCAGCACTTTTTTTCTTGCTATATTTTTTTCACCATCGCGTGGATTCCGCGTAGAATCTTGTCTTTACGTCTCCGTGTTTAAGTGTGCGTGGGTGCGCGCGTGCCGATCGTCGTTTTGAGGTGAAAATACGAGGTACGACGGTGAAGCGGTGAACCGAGCCGCCGGGCTTGGCGGGGCAACGAGGAAACCGCTACGTGAGCTGGTGGAAGCCCGGCGGTTTCTTCTACGAGCTCGGTTCGGGTCTCGGGTCAACGGACCTACCTGTTCGTGCCTCGGATGAGGATCCTTTTGAGAGCTTCCGTGCGGAGCATTTTGGTGTTGGAGGTGCTCTAAGGATAGGGCCGTAAGGTCGTGTTTTCGGATAATTAACGTGACTGTTTTAGGTCTGTATGCATCCGATAATTGTTTTTGTGTTCTTTCACCCCAGAAAACAAACGGGCTTTTAGCAGCTGTTGTGTTTAAAGTCGGCGTGTTTACAGCGTGCTTACCTCGCCTATTTATCAAAGCGGTAAGCTAAGGACACGGGACCCTTCATGTCCTACGTTGGCTTGCGGCTTTTTGAAAACGGTGTGGGTTTGGAACGCGAAAGATCCCGTCGTCATTTTTGTAACCTGCCAATATTTGAAATATCTTCTGCTTTTTCTTCGCGATATCCAGCTTTCGCAGTCACTCTTGGTTACTTTCATCTCATATCTTAAGCTGTAATCGGCGGCAGGTTATGAAACCAATGAAGGTCTCTGGCACGGGTTCGTTGCCTTCCACCCGACGTTGACTGCCCGTGCGACGGTGACGAAATGCAGAAAGCTCGCGCCGGAGGCGCAGAAGTTACTGAGTTCTGAACATCTCACCTACTATGGCGAAGGTACACCAAAATATGATGCATGGATGGTTGCACAGCAGAAACTTCTGTTGCCATGAACTAGGTACACACGTCTCGGCTCTATTCTGGAAACGTGATGGTTAAAGACTCCACGATTGCTGACGTGGAGTCTTTAAAGTACACGAGGCAGTGTTAAAGCGTTAGTACACTATCTTTCGATATAAAAACCACTGGCAGTAGAGTTTGATCGCAGTGCCAGAGTCGGCGGCGCAAGCTTTAGCTCCACGCAGTGTGGGCACACTCGGACTTCGATTTCCCGTTTACCCTTCCTTTTAATTTCAAGCAAAGCGATCATAAGGGAAAAAGAATAGTAAGATATATATTGATGGGTCAGAAAACTAGTACGAACAGCTATTTTTCCTTACCCATTCAATGTCTCGGACATAGAGCGAAACTTAAACTCCTCACCAATACATCACTTACACGAGATGTCTCACCTGCCATCGAGTCAACGACAGTTAGCGGCCCCATTGTAATTAGACTTAACAAACTGAGACTCAGCTACAGGGCCATTTTTTGTTTCAGTTGGCACCACTACGGGGCCACATTTGGTGTCGCGTATAAGCTTTCTACACAGTCGAGTAAATTTATAGTAGAAGCAGTGTTTAGCGCGTGATATAATAAACATTTATATTTTAGGTAAAGAAAGAAAAATAACAGTGCTTGAGACGAATGAAAACACGAAAGAAAAATACAATAGGCCACACCGCTTTTGACATCACCAATGGCTGAGACCATAAAGCGCGCGTATCCGCGACCTGCCAACATAGTAAACAAAATGGTAACTTCTAAAGACAGCTCCGACCCCTAAGCACGCCTACTCCCAGGAATAGGCAGTTTCACAAATTATTGCCACTTAGTGGCTCAAATATCAGTCTAAATTGTTGTATCACAGCCTCCGAGATATTTTCGCGCTCAGGCTGCGCTCCTCAGGCCGTTGCATTTGCCGGTAGAGACTGTTAATGTGGGGCGCTTGGTGGTGCTCGCCACCAAACCAAACTAAAACCAAACAATACAAAGAAAAAGCCGTGAATTATCATCATCATTATCGACGGTCTATGGAACTTGGGAGCAGCGCATATCGCGCTCCCCGCCTTGAAACAGACCTTGAAAAAGTTGATCGAAATTTAAAGGTTGATTTCTTCGATGCGCGATAGGTGTAGAACAAATGCCCACAATATTGTTTTCAAACAAACTGCGCGTCTAATCCAGTCAATAAAAAGTATAAATGCGAGTCAAACAAAAACAGGAAGGCGAGTCAGAATATAGGGGGTATTCACCGGAAGCTACATTTTAGGGCGACGTTTAGAGCGCATGCTCAGAACGAGCTCACGTCAATGCGCTTCTAAGACCCTCAATCATTATGGTGCGGAATCCACTTGGGGAAAGAACTGTGGAAGCTAGTCGTCAGCACGCGCTGAACAGTCGTCCACACAACTATGGCCGCCAGTGAATACTCCCTATACACCTTTCCATAAAAGCTTATGAGGGCGCGTTCATTGCTGTGTTTGTGTGTTATGCACGCGCACTTTCTGGCTAGCCGAAGTTGCGAGCGAGCGCTGGCTGGACTGTGCTGTGCGGTAGCACGTGTCTGCTGTGTTTCTTGTAAAACAGTGGAAACGTCTATAGATTCGCTCTAAATCTTGCATTCCGAGGTATCACCGAGCGAAACAGCGCAAAAACTGTAGCAGCGAATAAAAGGTACGAATTAAAAGGAATCAACTTACCTGTCTCTAGTCTGATGATGAGAAGAATGAAAATGCAAGCTTCATGCCGCGGGCTAACACTTGACAGCGTGCTTTGAGGCGCTTCTGCTTTCATTTCTGGTCGGATTATAAGCGCTGCATGCGATGACCTAGAGAACTGGCTCGGCTCGCTTTTTCTGCTGGCCAGCCGAACGTTTAGATAGCCCGTAGCAAAGCGCGCGAATAATCTCGGAGGACATGGTTGTATTCGCAACTTTCAGCGATGGTGGTACCGCGGTGTGGGAATCGGGCTCCCTATAGCTCCTGGATGATCGGCCTCATACTAAATGGCCTTGCCAACGCCTTCCTGACGTGAAAAAATGAAGTAAGGCTCTAATATCGCTCGTATAAAGCAAAACTAGAATTGCTTGTTTACGCGTCGCAGGCCCTGCCCTGTGCTGCTGTTCAACGACGACCATCCAGATGACAGCCATTTTGATAGGCGCCGGTGCGCCCTCTATAGGTTGTGAAAGTTCATAACGATAACGGGGAATAAAATCTAGTACTATTTATCAACGGCAAACGCACGAGAGTTACGGTGTTCTTTTGATGAACATTTCTTTTTATTCCCTTCGTTTTTGATGGTGTCAAAAAACACCAATCAGGACGAGGTGCTTGCCTGAGTAAAACTCTCGGTAAAATTCACATTTTATTGTAATCAGCTGTGTGGGGCGTGCCGAAGCCGACCTTTACAAGGATGTATACATGACACCCTCAATACGTATAGAAGCATATCAGTCCTGTCATGATGGCCTCACCCAGTCATGATTGTATGACATTATCGAGAGATCATGATGTATTCGTTTGTTTAAGAAATATATTTCCACACTCACTCGAACAAAAATACAGTGAACTGATGTTTGGAATGCTCGGGGTCTGCATCAGTTTTTGTCTTCAAATTCTTCTTTCACCAGCCATCCAAAGGCCACCCTAAGCATTTATTTATTTATTTCAATTGACCTTCAAGACCCCCTCAAGGAGGGTATTACAGAAGGTTTTAACACTCGCGCTTGTAAATTAGTAAAGCAAACAAGAACAATAGGAGTAAAATGACACAAGAAAGTATACAAGGTTTAACTGAAATCATTTAAAAATCAAAACATTGTAAAGACAGTTTCAACTATGAGGCAGCGGTGAGAATGACTTCGTTCAATTTCTCTTTGAAATGATATTAACATATAATTTACACTTAAGTGATCATAATTATTAAAGTGGACAGACTGAATTTCGGAAAGGGTCGATGCCTCCCACGCAACGCTGAACTAGGTTAGCGACACCGTCATCTTGAGTTCAGTAAGCGAAGTCCGTTCAAACAAACTGCGTACATAAAAAAAAGAAAAAAAACCTGTAGCGTTTAATTTTCAAGAAGGCACATGAGAAATCAAGCAGTGCTATCAGTGATGGATACTCGTGGAATCGGGATGCTAAGAATAAGTGTACACTTAAATAAACAGTCCGCGCAATGATAGTGTGCACGACGTAACATCATGCGGAATGTCACAGCGCAAACCGGTATTTTTTTTTAATGGGGGGGGGGGGGTTGGAGGGGGGATAAAGATAATTTTAGCTTTGTCATTCGCCGTGACTCCTTCCGCGTATATTTCAGCGAATATAACTCCTAAGTGCTTTGCCGGAAAGGATACACTCCAAACTTCTTAGAGAGTGAGGCGTGAGAGCTCAGTTGAATTCCACTGTCCAATTAGCGGCCCAACGACTGTTAACGCTGCCGTGTAACTATCGCGATCGAAACAACTGCCATTGGTAGAAGGTACGTTTATACTCCAACGTAACGTCGACGGGCGCGGCGTAGCTCAGCGCGCACAGATACCGATTGGTCGCAGATATCGAGTTCCTGGTTGCCGGCCAATGAAAGGCGCCCGTTCTGCGCTACGCTGCGGTCACTGCGCTCAACGCCGGAGTAGAAACAGCCCTTCCGTGTCGGTTTAGAGGACTCGTGTTCCAAAGGTATAGGTAGACAAAGCTCACTGAGCATTGACGAAGCATTTGCCTTTTGATGGACACCACAGAGACGTTGACGCCCTTCCCTAAGACGGACGTTGCAAGCGCCCACCACGATCAACTGAGATGAAGAATTTTTTCTATGTGCATTGGAACGCAATTTTCATTGAGGTAGCGAAAAAAATTACGTATATAAAATAAAGAAAAACAAAAAAAAACACTAGAGCGCGAGAAACCAGCTAGAGTCGCTGAATGTTCAAAGAGCAACGTCTTCCAAAGCGTCCGCATGAAATTAAGCAAACCGGGACTTGCAATTCGCTGATGTTGGCTCTCTGAAAATCAGGATAAGAAAGGAAGCAGAAAAACATTTGTCAGGACGTATACCCGGCAGTTCTAATCTCCTCTATGCTTCCGTAAACGTTTTTTTTTTCGTATGGGGGAGTTGTGTAATGCACCTCTGGTGCGTCGGGTTGGTCTCTGGACAGAGTGGGTAGACTGACTTTTGTGAAGGGGTCTATAGGCCCTTTTATAAAATGCTGCGGAAAGAGGTGCTGTTGTCATTTTACGTCCAGAGCCAACAATATTTCATGTCCCGCCAACTTGAGGTCAAATGACGGGACCAAAAATTCCCATTGTACCACCGCTTCTTCTAGCATTCATGAAAACGTTTTATGACAAGTTCTCCAGGTGACCGGATAGCGAGAGATTTGTTGGAGATTTTCTCAAGCTCCTGTAAGACGAACCATTCCCTCTTATCTCGTTTAGAGCACAGCAGAAGGATCTCACTCAGTCCCTAACTTCGCGATTTCGGTAGAACTTCACCGTCCTAAAGATGCTGACATCAACAAGCTCGGAAACACTATGAAAACGGAACGACCGGAAAACTGTCGCTGAAGGGGGCAAGAGACGACTTGTGTTTAGAAAAAGTGAAAAAGTATTTTGATATTAACGCGTTTGTTCTTGTGTGTCTCTTTTTTCTCACGAAGACGAGGGCGCTTGATTTGGGTGATCTAGTTCTCCAGTCACCACCGTCAGTACGAAATCATTAGTGTTTTTGAAACTGCCACTAGATGGCTCTTACTTTTGATAAGCATATGTTACAACCAACCGGAAGGTGATGGCCATTCTGGTTTTTAATAATTCGGAAATATTTAAAAAAACAGTGAATTTCTGGTTTGTCCTTCGGTGTCTTTTTATATGCTGATGCCCCAGATTGTCTTAAATAAATGCAAACAAGCAAACAATCCAACAAACTGAAACCCATTGGTGGAGGAACAATAATGCGATCGGGACTCGCCACGATTTGAGTTTCTCAAAGTGTCGTCGGTGACTATCGGGCTTTCTATAGGCACTCTCAACTCTCTTACGTCACGCCACTGCTGTGGCGCTGCTGTCGGTCCTGCGCATGCGCAGATGCTTCGCCTCAGGCGAATCTGGTTTCTGCGTTGGCCCACACCGGGTGTGGGGAAAACGCGGGCTTGTTTGTAGACAGTACGTGCATGTTAGTGTATAAGTCAGGTATCCCCTAATCTATAGGGTGTCCCAAGTCACAAGGCTCGATCTAAAATGGACCGCAATAATTGACGCCTGCACGTAGCAATCTAAACTTTTGGTCAAAGGTGTATTTCGCTAGTCAGTTTTTGTTTTGTAAAATTGGAAAGCGTCGCCCAGTTTTTGTAAGAAATAGGGCCAAGAAACTTGCCAGATTCATTGGCGGGCGACAACGTGGACGACCAAGTCGAGTGGCGACCCGCATTTGGCGCTCGTGTTCATAGATGGCGCTACCTCCATATCGAGATTGCTCGTGACCACCATGGTTTGTTAAAATGAACATAATCTTTATGTAATGAACCTTTGGTTTAAAAATAAATGCAAACAAAGAAAGCAAAACTTAAAAAAGCGTTTGCATAACGACGGCGCTTTTGCTGCCAAGGGATTTCGTCTGCGTGTCGTCTGCTTTCGTTCGCTGGTTGGCTGCATCTTCGGACGCTGCTCCCGACGCCATACATAAATAGGCGCGCCAAAAGCACCCCGCCACTCGACTCTAATGTCTACGTCCCCGTCCGCTGTTTGCCCTCGCAAGTCTTTTGGCCTTACTTTTTACAGAAAGGGAGCTATGCTTCCTAACTTTTACGAGAAATAAACGACCTGTGAAATACATATTTGACAAAAAGTTTAGATTGCTAGGTGCAGGCGTCGATTTTTACGGTCCTTTTTCGATTGAGCCAGGTCACTTGGGACACCCTACTGTTCGCGAAAAAGAATGCCGGCTGGTTTAACAACTGGTGAACAAACGTTATTAGTTCTACCCGCCCCGATTGGATGCAGAAGGCCGCTACTTGGAAGCCATTTGATCGAAAGCGTCATGACATAATTCTCGAACGAGTCTTTAAAAACTTCAACCCTCTGTGAAGGATTTCAGAATGGCGGAACCATGTTCTGATGCCTTGCAGTGTTCCCAGATTACCGAAAGTGATGCAAACGTGGTTCTCAAACGAGCCTTGGAAATTTCGGTAAACTGTAAAAAAACTCAGTGACGGATTCCAAAGAAAAGCAGAACCACGTTCTGAAGGCCCCAGGCCACCCAGTACATCGCACCGAGGGGCGTCCTCTCTACGGTCGGTAAACCTCGCTTCCCGTCTTAGCGGTACTGTTAGTACCTGGGAAGTAATTGTCTCGTGAGGGTAACCCATCCCATGTTCACAGTTGGCGGGCTACCACTCGGTCCCCAGCCGCGTTTCAGGAAGCCGTCAATTAGAGCGGTCAACCACGTGTGTCCCTTCGCCTTCCTCTTCTCCCCCGCCACCACTACTCTTTTTTCGCCTTTTCTTTCATTTCTTACGTGACGCCCTCGCAACTGTGAGGTACAAAAATGCCGCCGCTGTTGCTAAAAATAAAAGTACTTATTTTTCTTTGTTTTTGCACCTTGCCCCGTAATCACTGCCAGAAAATTGTTTTAGTTCGTCTCGCTATTACATTTATATTTTGAGGGTTTACAGTGTTTTTGTTTAAGTCCGGAAGTTTATCAGGATGCTACCCTCGACTTTTCTTCCTTGTTATGCCTAAAACAAAAAAGAAAATATTACAAAATCTTCTTGTTGTTTTCTGAGAGCTGTCGTCGGATTCAGCCGTTTTCTTTCGGCGGTTTGTTGGCGAACCAAGCGTACGTGAGAGCCATGAGCGAAGAGGACTGATGTTTACTACCCCTCAACCGTCAGCACTTATCAGAAACCAAAGAAAAATGCTTTCTGGCTAGCAAACAAGCAAGAGCAAGCATATGGTCGTGCCTTCGAGGGTCATTGGCATAGGCTTGAGTAAGATGGGTAAGGAATGGAGGTGTTGCCATCGCTCGTTTCGCCCAGTTGCCGAAAGCGGTCCCGCGCTTTATACCTCATGTGTCACTATCAACATGGCGGGGGGATCGGTGGCCGAGTGCATTAACGTACCGCTGCACGGAGCGCATGCAGCGTAAGCTCGTGCTGCAGGACCCAGGGATACTTGCTTCAATCTCTCACGCCTGACCGTTCCGATCTGGATGAGCATCATACCAGCGTGCGGTCGTTGAAGACCCCAGGCTAGCGGTTGCACTGCACTAGCTAAAATTCTCATTTACATCTGAGAGACAACTTGACCATTGGTGCCGATCGAGTAACTTCCGGCTGTCTGAACATACATTGAACACTACGTCACTTATCAACATGGTACCATCTATAAGCTGGCTGCAGGGCCACCACGGCAAGGACCAGTTAATGTTTTGTAAATACGATTCTAAATAAAACTGAGAAGTAAAAATCCGATACAATTATAACTATGGTGTTCTCAGTATCAAATGTACAACAGCTCTACAATCTGTTATAAAATACTACATCCGTCAATTTTTATTTTCCATCTTCTGTTCTAGCCCTGGAGTGCAAAGTGGTGCAGGTTTTAGTATTCTGGTTATGTCGCACTTGTAAGCTTAACTCAGGGGATTTCCCACGCCCGCACAATGGTCACAATTCTCTCTAGCCTACCATAGCTTAAGCCGCGATTATCTTTATTATTTTATACCGATTTGACGAGAATTCAGAAGAAAAAAAACACTCCCGCGTGAGCGCTTTAGATTTTGTTCGGTCTTTTTTCTGTAGAAAAAGAAACTACGCGGCTTTGGAGTAAAAACAAATGACATGGTTGTATCCTGACACTCTAATCAATTACCCCGACTGATTTGGTTTTGGCGTGTTGGTGGTTTTTTTAAGTATTGCAATTGCATGCAAGATTTACTCATGATACCAGAGCTTCGAAATTAAGTTGTCCCTCTAAGGTATTCTATAAAGGCGCTGCAGGATAAGTTTTGCAGCATTAAAAATATGAAACTGACGGGAACGCGGCTGCGAATGAAGAATGCGACATTACAGAACTACAAGAGACATGACATGGCGAAAAAGAATAAATATGAAAAGCATTATAATATTGCCTGGTACCTCCTCCGCAAATGAAGATCTGTGAAGAACAAAAAGCCTCTCGCTTAGTGCATGAAGTACAGTCTGCAACAATATGAAAGACCCATCCGACGAGGCGGTCTCAGGGGGCTGTGCAGTTTTCTTCGGTCAGGCCCATATTCTTTGGAGTGAAGAAATAAATGAACCCTGGTTCTATTCTTTCTCTCTCACTCTTTGAATGTAAAGCACCTCTGGCAAACTTATGTTTAGCAACGCTGCATTAACGACTTCGGCAAATGGGTCTTTTATATTGTGGGACACAGTACAAAGCATGACACAATTGGACCGGGCGCGACATAGTAAATTTTACTCGTACATATCGGTGTTGGATAGTGCACTCTACTACCCCCCTCCCCCCTCTTCTTTAGTCCGCACATCTCATACGCACATTTCATTGCACAAATGGTTTTGGTGCTAGTCTTCGAACCACGCGGGAAAACAGCCGAGAGTGAGGATTTCACGTTTTTGGTGATGTGGACATTGTAACAAATCAGAGATATATATATTACGAAATTTAGAAGAGGCATCTTCCCATGATAAAGCCTGGCCTGAATCCTCGCGTCTCGTGTGAGGAAGATTCTCAACACAGAGTTAAACTCCTGCTATCCTCAGACAAGCCCTGGCAAACAATGTCAGCTCGTGGAACACGGCGTTTTCAGACGCCCCTCCGTCATAATAGGACAGCCACGTTTCAATTCAGGCTGACAGATGCGTGTTTTGGTTTTGATAATCCTTAAGCCGCCGAAGCTAATAACTGCCCTGACTTGGTGTTTCCATGGACATGACATATTGCTTTCTTTACTTTTTAAGAGCGAACATACATGTAACAAACTTACCCCTTAGTACATAGTCGATATCCCACCAAGTGCACATATATCCTCACACAAAAAAAGGAAAAAAATGCTGACCTTATCTGAAGAATGGTCTCGGGGAAGGCATTAAAAAATCCCCCAAAATTAGCTGTGGAGAAAAAGAAACTTCTTCCCGGAACAAACTGTCAGCACGGCGAACGCCAAGGTTTAAAAGAAACCCATCATAATTAACACAATATTTAACTAAGATTCACGAATTAACTTTTTAATTCGTGAAAAAAAACAAAAACATCTGGTTTCAATAAGGATCCATGGTAATAAAACCTGAGAGTCAGGAACACAGAAGGGGACGAACACAACACAACGTGTTCCTGAGTCTCGGGTTTTATTACCATGAATCATTACCAGCTCGCTTGTTTTTTAAGTATTATTTCAATAAGGAACTTGCTAAACATCGTTGAAAAATCCCAAATCAACTCATTTTGGAAAGATATCAGGCAGGGACGCATTGTGACGCGTTTGTGACGCGTCACAATGTGACGCGTACACGAATTGTGACGCGTTTCGGAGTGTAAGTTTTGTATCGGAGTGCATATTTGCTCCAAGAGTCCTGCTCCTTGGTGACCAGGACGCGCAACGCACGTGCGCCATACTTCCTATCATCCTACGAGGAAGACGAGGTGGTAGCATCGCGCCTAGGTCAGCGGGGAGCAGGACGACTGGCGCAAAGATGCGCTCTGATAGGAAACCGAACCATAAAAACGCGTCCTAATGTAGCGGTTTTTCTTCTTCTGAACACCTTGAAATGCTGCTCCCGTCTCATATCGTTCAAAAATTAGTTGATTTAATGGTTTTGATGATGCATATCAAGTTTTTCATTAAAACCATATGTTTATTCTCACGAATTAAAAGTGTAATTGTGAAATATAGTTAACTCGTTAATTATTAGTATATTGTTTTGCAATCCTTGACGTCCGCCGTGGCAGGCAGTTTGTTCCCGGAAAGGGCTCTTTTTATCAACCACCCTATTTTTAAGGATATTTGAATGTCTTCGCTGAAACACCCCACCATATTGCATGCAGAAACTCTAGGAAGAACAGTCATTGCATAAAAGCTTAATTTGTGAAAATGTACGTTCGTTCACGCGTTCGTTCATATGTTCAAGTAGAGTAACATTTGACTCCAAGCCTTTTGTTGTATCACCTGCATAGGGCACACAATACAACTAGGGTTAGGAATACGCGATACACTTCGCGTACGTTGGAGAATATTAGTTGGCAGCCCCACTGACGGACCGCACTGCGGTGCCACAACAGCTTTTGGAAGGCACCGTGAGATTCAGCCACACATCTGACATCTGGCGGACGCGGCGGAGACTTCCCACTTAAGTATAGGTTGTGCCTGACTACGGTACAACGAACAGTGATGAGTGTCTGCGCGACAAAATGTATACACGCTTTTTCGACACGCCAGAAAGCGATCCCCGGTTCAGGTGCTTGAGAGTAAAAAACAGAACAAAAAGTACTCATTGACAGCTGCAAGCGAAAGCCACGGGGAATCGGTGAAACACTCGTTTCTGTATTCGCATTGTGGCGAACACAACTGCCAAGTGCAATTTTGTTGTGTAGTAGATGAGCTTCCCGCAAGCACTATGCTTGGTGTCACGTGTTTTGTTTGTTTTTTCTTGTGCTGTCGTAAATTGCGTGGTTTCCACATTGCTGCAGCGCCGCACTACTACGATACCAAATGGCTTCATCGCTCGTCTCATTTGCAAGCTCTGTAATTCGAAGGATACGAGAAGCAATGTCACGTACTCGCGCAAGAAATATCATTGACAATGTGAGACAAAAAAGTGGACACCAAGTTTTTTTTATATTATAAATTTATTAATCAGCCATGATGTGAATAGTTTTTCATACATGAAATGCATGCTATAGTAACGCAAAACGGCACGAAGGTCCTTCAGTTGCGCCACTTCTAGGGCGAGCTTCCTACTTTCGATAGCGCAACGAATACGTGCTGAAGGACCAGGTGTCCAAAAGAGATGCCTTGTAGCTCTTATCTTGACAGAGACCATAGTTTTTCTATAGAAAAATTCTGTATGGCATACATTCTTCCCAATCTCAGTCGGCATTTGAATGAGATTAACCAGCACAGAAGTCAAAATTGGATAAGGTTAATGGATGGCGGGTTTGACAACTGGGAGTTGTTCTTTCTCAAAATAGCGTGTGGTGTATCTGCTGCAGATTAACAATTTTGATAGTTTAGTACGACTGTTAAGCCGATATCAGAACGCCTAATACTTTCTAATATACGGGTGTTTGGTATATCTACTGTTCTCTAGACTCTTCTGAACTAAATAAAAAATAAAATGGGCTCTCTAATGGGCATCACGCAGTAGTCAGTACACGACCGAACAGGAGTTTAATACACATCCAGACGAAGACTAAAAGGATTTGGGATAATGCTTTTATCTCAAAGTGTCCAGTCTCTCACCTTCTTGGCATTGCGCTCCCGTAATAACGACAACAAAAAAAGAAATTTATCGACGGCCCTTTAGCACCAACCTCGGACTCACCATAACTGCACGCGTTCTTTTTTTTTCTTCTTCAAATAGTACAAAGGCCCATGCTTAGAATAGGTGGAGAGGACGGTGGTCACGTTAGTGGGAGGCTTCAGTTTTTCGTTAGTTGCGCGTAATAACTTCGTTTAACCATTTCAAAAGAAGTCAAACTTGCAAAAGCCTTATTTGTTCCGGTCTGATGTGCTCTCGATACAGGATCACAGCAAGAATGGGATAACCTTTCAGAGGTTTCAGCGTTACCCGGGAGTTTTCGGTCCACACAAACAGGAGGCTTCAGGTGAGAAAACTCAGGAGAGGAGGGTCGCTGTAAATCCCGGTGTAAATGAGCAGAAAACGATCCAGTTTATGAAGAGCCTTCGCACTCAGAAATGAAGCTAAATATTATTCATGGTTCTTTCGAAATGACTAACCCATTTTTAATATAAAAGTTGGCATTGTTGAACATCATACAGTGGTATGTCATTAAATGGTTCTGTGTTATGAAATGTCGACGATACATAACGTTAAAGACGTTTCAAAAGTGGATCAAACGATTTTTGAAACTTTCTATGTTGATTCTAAGCCTTTTGATGTAATACCGTACTTTCCATAAACCTATTGGGCTTATTTTTGTGCACGTACACCTACACACAACCGAACTAAAATTAAGAGGTTGTGCTCTGACAGAAATGCTTACCTTATTATTTCCCCAGTCAAAGAACCAAAATATAAGGAAAGGGCAAACGCCAACCAATCCCTAAAATATCGTAGGGTCCCGACGTTTCGGTGCCGGCTCGGCACCTTCTTCAGGGGCTATTTAAAGAGGAGCAGCTTCTTTCTTTTCTTCTGCGGTGAATGTAGTGCAGTATCTTCGTCTTTTACGAAGATGCGAAAGAAGCTGCTCCTCTTTTAAATAGCCCCCTGAAGAAGGTGCCGAGCCGGCACCAAAACGTCGGGACCCTACGATATTTTAGGGATTGGTTGGCGTTTGCCATTTCCTTATAACGTTTAACCCAACCAGGCAGACGTCTGCCGAAATGTTCACCTTCAAGAACCAAAATGAACCCAAAGTAAAAGTAAGTTAGCTTAGAAATTGAGTTCAAATATGTAAGGTTCTATTGATTGTAAACTTCATAGTAAAGATACAAAACATTAGAAAAATTACCTTTTAGTAATCAATTATGACAATACATCACGCTAGGTTTTAAAGTCAATCATATGCAATACGTCGTTTGGTAGCAACAGCCTTGAACGGACAACTAAAAAAATGCCATCTCTGTTTAACAGCGTGCCAAATTTATGTAAGCTTTATTAGTTTTCATATTATCTCGTGTTTTATTTATACTTTCTTATAATGTCCCTTTTAAATCTTAAAAAAAACATCGTGATTGAAGCAGAACACCGGATGCAACAACACAACACACCATATGCTTCCGCAGTATCCTGCCGAGCGACGAATTAAGTAACATAAACAGAAATACAAATACAAAAAACCGAAATTTTAAACCACGTTCACGGTCGGCCTCCACAATCTCTCCCCAGAGCTTCGTCCGCACAGAGACATCGAACAGCAGCCAACAAAGACGGCAACAAACAGACAAAGGGGGCTGCGCAGGGGCATCTTCCAATGTTGTCCAACACCCCGCCTCTCCTCCAAACCCCTGCCTCTTAACAACTGTAATTTCCCGTCGCCGTCGAAACGCAGCCCATGCCGTTCCCAGCGACCAGCGTCGTGTGTTCAGACGCACAGACAAACCCACACACTCACACAAAGAGACACACCAAACACACGAACCTTCCGCGAGAGAGCGTCTCTCGCCCGAAAGAGGCCCCCAGCTGAAGACAGACCTGTGCCCATCGGTCGTGTACACCGACCGCCCCCTGAGTAACCTCCGAGGACTGCTAGGAGAGTTCAATCGAATTACCGCGAGGTTCAACCGGAAAACCCTAGTCATCAGAGTCGGGCTTCCAAGCGACGCGACCACCAGCGCCAAGACGCAAAGCAACTGCAGTCCAGTGAAAAAACAAAGACAAAGAAACATGGCTTCAAGTTATGACTCTCCGTGTTCCCTTTTTCTTGCTTTGGTAATCATTCGGTAGCTTGTTTGCTCGCTCGCATCGCTTTGACGGGCGTTTAAAGTCGATCATCGCTGGCGAGGGACTTAGTTTATTTTATTGCGTTCGAGTGGGTAGTCTAGGGCGGCGCAATGGTAGTGGCGTTCTTACTTTGAGGCACTCCTCTCTCTCTTGCCTTTTGTGAATGCGTGCGCGAGTACGTCTATAGCTGCAAATTCCTGAGAGGGAGGGTGGTTGTGTTTGCGACTCAGGCTGCTACGCTTCGATTCACAGGTTTTTCATGAATGGCTCGGACTGCCTGCTGCGATGTCGAACAATAGAGCGAAGTTCCCATCTGTGTTTGACCATGCGTGTACTTGTGTGCGTCTGTGTGTGTGTGGGTTCCGAAAGATCAACATCGTAGCTGGTCAGCAGAGGCAACGCTGTGAACACAGTACTACCCAAGAACAAGGAATAACGTACTATCTAGCACTTATTAATTTTATTTACGCATTAGGGAAATAAATGCTGTGAGCAAGTTCCGGCACAACGTAATAATTTCGGTCATTGATAGGTATACAAGGGGCATACCATATTGACTCACATTTGTTTTCACTGCAGATACCGGTCACTTAGGGGTCGGAACATACGTCCACCTTTTCAAAAGACTGCCCCTTGAGTCAAATGCCCTTGCACCACCTGTATAGCAGCCTCTCCGTACACTGCTGGAAGTACTTTTGGAGGTGCCTCACCCACGACTGGAGTGCCGCTTCCAGCTCATTAATGACAGCGAAATGACGTCCACGCAGGGTTTGTTTCATGCCAGCCACCATTTGATTACCAGCAGGTTCTCAATTAGGCCATACCCATACGCGATACAACGTTCGACTGGTCATACGACGTTCCAAAACGACGGCTGAACCCGATCAGACACCTGTAATCACGGCCTCCCATAAGTGCAAATGAGGCATGTATTGAGAGGATACTGATGGGGTTTGGTTGTCTTTCTGACATGTCATTGGACCAGTCAGACGTTTGGTCGTGCATGGGTATGACCTGACCGGTCTCCAAGTGATTACCATCTGTTGCGTCGCATGAAAAAAAAATAGCCCAGTGAGGACGTTATTTTGCAGTCAATGATAAGATGGAAGCAGCTGTCCGGGCGTGGGTGTGAGGCCTTCCCAAAAGTCGTTTCAGCTGAGCTTGGAGAGGCTACCACACAGGTAGTGCAGGGCATTCGGCTTCTAGAGTAGCCTATCGAGAAGGTGGACATACATGTGCCGTCCTCAAAGTGACCAGTTTTGTACTAAAAAGAATCATTGTAAACCAATATGGTTCGCCACCGTAGTAGCAAAAGTAACCTTTTGGGTATCCTAGAGTCATATCGTAGAAATAGTTATCGAATAAATACACATCTGAAATCACATAAAAACACACTAGCTTGATTATGCTGGCAAAGACGAGGGAGCACAAAATGCGCTGTGAATGAGCTGGGCACATACTATGTGTGTGCGTGACGTCACGTAACGTCATAGAGTCACGAGGCGTCACCCGACTTTACAAACGTCACGGCGTCACGTGGTGCCAATGTGTCACATGACGTCATGGTGTCATCGGACACAGTGAGGTCACGTGACAACGCGACGTCAGATGACGTCAATATTTCACTGACATCATGACGTTATAGAGCTCGCTATCTTGACACCATGACATCATAGAGCTCGGTCAGCTGACGCTGTGACGTCAAAGTCAGGTGGCGGTTCTGCGTGACGATCCTTCTCGGCGGTCCTTCTTGACGGTTATTTGTGACGGTTCTTCGTGGCGGTTCTTCATGACGGTTTTTCATATATTTCGGCTGATAAAACACAGCCTAGCTGTGTTATTAAATATAAGTCTCTGATGTATTCGTTAGTTTAGGCAACAGGAAGCGACTGCTAATAAATAACCGAGAACATAGCTAAGCGATATAATCCCAGCACAATAGAATAAAGCATTTGTAATATACAACTTTTGCAGAGCAACCAGGCGTATAAGTTTAGCGTGCTTGTTGTTTTTCACTAATCATAATTTACCGTCGCGTGTGCACCACGCTCGGAGGAATATGAGGCATTAAACTACATTTTCCTAACGGCGACAAGTGATTCTTCTGCCAAAAAATAGAAAGTCGACAGAGTGGCTGCCCAAGGAATTTGCTCTCATGAGACACAAGAAACGGAACCTCGGTGTGCTTCGAAAAGAATCCAGGTGATTATGGACAACTCAATATAACTACCGGTCAGTCAACTACACCTTCTCAAAACGTATAGCCACAGGACTTGCGTAATTGTTGTTCTACTTACTCTTTGCAACTAGTCGTTGGAGAAGGCTGAGTGGAGTTTAAGGTGACGGTGGAGAGAACATAAAATGCAAACAGTTGTCTCTCTTCACGTTAACACAAGATCAAGCCGAAGCTCTTTGGGGGTTTTACTGGATAAACAAACAGAGGACACCTAGCACGCTCCAGCGAAGAATTGAAGGTTAATTTCGACCACCTGGGGTACGTCGTGCAACCAAAATCTTGGTTAAATCGTATCCTTTCTGCCACAAGCCTCCCTCATATTGCGGGCACCTCGGCCAGAATTCGACCCCGTCACCTGGAGATTCTTGGGCCACGGCTTTGCCTCAAAGTCACTGAAGCAGCTGAGAAGTCTTTTGCACTCTCCGAACACTTTCCGACTTCTAAGAAATATTAAAAAAAGATTTAAAAAAATAATCAGGCCGGCGTGCTGGTCAACTTGTAACATTTCGAAAATGCGTTATCACTATATATAAAACCAAAGACCATTACAGTTGCAGCTCTAGTCAGGGATAGAACTAAATAAAGACGGAAATATTTTGGTCACACCTTCAGTTGAGATCGTTTCTGGTCTTACAATGTTTGCAAACACAGATATCGATGCCTGCATTCAAAGCCTGCACCTGAGCATGACATTGGTTTTTGTCTTACCGATCAACTACTTGTTTGGTTCACTAAATCTCTCTGGTGTTTCACGTAAACGGCTGGCAAAAGGTTTGAAATATTTACTTTTCCCCGCCCCTTTGTACGGAACTCTGTACAGTGAAGGTACAGGGCAGGAGGTGTTACCGCGTATAAAAACAATGGTCGTCCCCGCATGTCCTCAAACTTACTTTTTTAACTGCGCGGTCAGATATTGCGGTTGAAAGCTTGGCTAGCTGAAAAAAGATTGCCCGTTGAGTAGGCCGACAACTGCTTACTTTGAAAAAAGCAAGAGACAATTGAATAAATTTTCCTAGACTGTTTGGACGCAATGTTCTTTTGGGACGTCCTTCAGAGGACCCCGAAAAGGACCTCCCTTTGTCGCCCTATGGCATCCGCTTTTTAGTTAAAGATATAAAATAGCGGAAAAAAAAGACAAGGACAGGAAGTATACAGGACAAGCGTATCTGCTATTTGAAGAGGTAAAGACCGTACCACTTTTTACTTGTTAAAGGGGACGACACTGTACCCTACAAAAGATCATATACTGTTGGGCCTGCAGAGCTTATTTCAGTACCGCATGCCCGTGCGCCACGCGGATGTTAATATAAGTGCGCCCGGAGTACAAGTATATTTTGTAGAACACATTTGTCTTCTCAAAGAGGTGTATAAGGACCAGCAACCTTGCCTTGAGTGACTGCCACTCCTTGAGGAGCTTTCAACAGTGAAGGGCTTTTCGCATTTTCACCTTCAGCCAAGTCAGCTGTTTATTTAGTATTTTACATTAAGCGTGTGCTCAGGCTGTGTGTCACTGTGCGAGAAAGGGGAAATAAAAAAATAGCTTGGTTCACTAGTACCACATCAGAGGCTGTTTCATGAATCACCTAAGCAAAAAGAACTGAGTGACAGCCTCATTTTTATGTTCAAGAGATTCCGGCTTTACCAGTAGTTTCGGGATCCTTTGTTTTGAACGGAAAGCAAGTATCGTCAAGAGCGTCTCCGAGCGAGCGTGCCCGTGGCCGAATGGTTAACGTGGTTATCGTGCTTGGCTTCCACGCAAACGGCCGTAATCCGATGCCTGGGAGCGGACGTACCCTTTTGTTATTTTTGTAAATATCGCGTCCTGGGGAATTCGAGAACCCTGCCGTTTATTCGAAGTGCGAACGTTCTACGCGCCGAACCTTATACAACGACTGTACCAGAAGCCCACACGTGTACATAAGGGGCTCCGTCGTGGCGAGCCGCGTTCAGTCTCGCCCCTGCGCTGAACCCTGCTGTTCCACCGCCATCGAGCCTTTTTCTATTTTGCTTTGGGCTCAAGTTCGCCCCATTAAACATTTAGTTCCCGTTAGTTATTCATTGCCTCATCAATTGTCACTCGTGACAATATGTCGGCAGTGGTGCTTTGCCACGGAACGCAGTCTCATTCGGTAGCAGCTCATGATGAATCAAGTCTTCATGTAAACAGTTCTAAAGGCCAACCGGTTTTCAGGTTTGCTTGGTGAGTTCCCAATCCTTTCAATATGCCCGTTTCTGGTTTTGTAAAAGAACGGAAACACCAGGTGAGGTAAACGTGACTCACGTTATGAGCTACATTTTTTTAAAGAGTTAATAAAGTATAATGCATAAAAGAAGCTCGACTTCCATTTTTCACCACGTTAATGCCGTTCCAATGCCAACCGTTGAGCACAAACGCTTCCACAAGAGCCGCCGTAACAAAACGTGCTTCCGCAAACATGGCCACCATCTACACCATACATCACGTGGCTCTCAATGCCACAAACCCGTAACGGACATAGCTACAAAAGAAAAATATTTTAGAACGCGCCATGTGGAGAGACGTGCTTATGATGCACAAGATACGCTAACAAGAGCTCGCGCGTTTTCTTTTTCTTTTTTCAAAGATAAAATAAAAAACGAACTATCACGCCCACTTTGAAAGTTGTGTCTCTAAAGAAAACAAAAAATAAAGATATCCGACCTCGAAGTGAAAAATGTCTGGGGATTTCGGCGAATTTCCCCAAGTTTCCGAAGCAGGGTCACCCTCCCCCCCCCCCCGCCGTAGTGGTGAATAAAAAAGGCGTTCTCGACCTCATAAATATTGCTCCCGGCGAAACGCCCATCTTGTGTATGCATTGAGATGCCCACTCTCCGTTCAAAGGGATGTTATTTCTTTCCCAGACGGTGGCAAGGACATCTTGTAAGCCTATTGTCGTTGGCGCGGATAGAGATGCTGTGAACATCTGCAGTGTGTCACCAGCATTTCCTTTTCGCTACTTGTGGGGTGGATTCTGCAAATCACTTGACGGAGTAAGAATGCTTGACCGATTGTAGTCCGGTATAGTCGTTCTAATATAAACGCTTTAAAATTTAATTTTGCTGCTGAGTTTCAAAAAAGCTCTTTAGTAAATCTGTGAAATAAAATACAAAAAACTAGGAATTCTGCATAGTTTGCTAAGGTTCCGTCAGTTATAAAACACCGAGTGCACTAAAATACATACAATAGTATTATAGATTGCTTATTAGAGCCAAAATAACCCCTTACCTTATCTTCACCCGTGATCTGCTTTAGGCAAGCAGGTGACAGAGCGAGTGAGTCAGTAATTAAGTGTTATGGAAAAGTGAGCCAGGAAAATCTTGAAGTGCAAAGTTGTTGAGTAAGAAGGTGAGTGAATAAAAAAAGCGTAAATATGTTGTAACGTATTCGGGTATGTCACTTCAGTTTATTAGTCCTCAAAGGCCTTTCAATGAAGTGTATTACATAAAGAGGAATGGAGTACAGAAACATTAACAGTGAAGGTTGCGGAATAACAGCTTGACAACCTTCACTGCTAATGAATATATTAACAGTGAACATGCATATTAACTAGAAGGTTACTTAGTACCAGTACCCATTTTTATAAAAGTTGAAGGTCATTCCGTGCAACAGGAGATGCGGAAAGTTTTTACGTCTGGGATTTGTACCAAAAAGTAATTTGGATAATGAGGCCTCTGAACAGGGTTGGGCAGTATCGCGATACAAATGTATCGCGATAGTATTTCAGAAATGCATTTCGTATCTCTATTTCTGTATCGCGATACGTTTTTTTCACCAGTATCTGTATTCCTGGATCGAAATACATTTGGAATGTTTCTTTGTATCGCGATACAATCAGGACGAAATGTATTTCGTTACATTTCTCGAGGAATACTCACCCCCTCCCTCCGAAAACAAAATACAAGCCCAAACGCATTTTTTTTTTGCTTCTGAGGGCATTAGGTTTGAGGAGATGCTAGGGCCTTGTTACTATGCTGACCAAGGTTACTTCTGATTCTCCAAACTATTTCTCTATGCGTCCTGTACTCTCTTCTGAGAAGTGTTGCGTAGTCAGGGATTCGAACCAGGTGGCGTGTTAGGGGAGGGTGTCAGAGCATCTTCTGCCGCAGGTCCTTAGGTAGGAATATCTTGAGTCATTGCATTGCTGGCATCGAATGCCCACTGCTAACCGTCTCTATTGCCTTAGCGTACACAGTACACCCAGCCGGCAAAGCTGAGTCACAGTCCGTTGCAGCACGAGCCTGGTGGTGGTTGACTTGAAATAGTAGCATGACTCACGCATTGAAGTTCAACACATATTTGAATGCGTCTGCGGCTGCGCCCGTAATATTCCACGGCTCAAGGGTACGTCATCAGCCAACGTGAACGTGACCCGCTGCTTTGGTGATCCGAAACCCAGGAAGGAAGCCAGACGTGGCCTCGCTGTGCCGACTTAGACTTCGTACAACTGCGACTCGTCTCGAGCGCGCTGTTTTTCGGAGAGCTCGCACCTGTGCCGGCATTATCAGGTCGCAATCCACGATGTCTCTGTTTAGACGAAGCTAGGCAAAACTTGAAGACTGCAATTCATGCGTTGGTGGCCGAGGGTCGGCAAGAAGAACCTTCACAACAGGGATGCCACCGTATCGTTTTTTCAACCATAACAGAAGATAAGACATGTGTTCCAGGATGCTTAAGGTTGTCCACTATTCTCAAAAATTCCAAATGACACTGCCTGCACGATCTTCAACGAGGTAACCTACAACAAAAATACGTATTGTCTTTCATACAGCAGCGTGGTAAAGTTTCATGTTCAAGGCCACACCTAAACATAAAGAATACTAGTTCATTCCACCGTCACGTCATGTGATCAATGTTGACCGGGGCGTCCTTATTAGACAGGGCCGTGGTGACGTGTTTGATGGGATTTATGGTGACATAGAATCGATTTAGAGGTCGAAGTCTTTTCGCATCCCTCGTCAGACAGACAGAATGTCAGCTACAGGACCATGGTCAGTCATTGATGGAACGTTTTTTTTTGAGCCCATTGAAGACTCCTTGTTGTTCAAAACTACTACCTTTAAGGCAAAGTGCCAAGCGTGCGGGAAAGTAATTTCGATATCAAAATCTTCCATTTCAAGCTTCATCTCAGTTGGCGTCTCAAACAAATTTGAAAAATGTATTGCAGTATCAGTATTTCTGTATTTCTGCCCTCCCAAAGATGTATTCCTGTATTTGTATTTCCAAAAACTTTTTGCCTCTATTTAAAATGTATTTTCGATACGTATCGCGATACATTTTTACAGATATATTTTAGCATCAGAATTTTAGCTACTATTTCAATGTATCCCAGTATTTCTATTTCCAAATACATTTTTGAGTATTTCTGCCCAACCCTGCCTCTAAACATCAAGAAAGTAAATTTTTAAATAAATTTTTGTTTTTGTTGATATTGTGCTTTAGAATCTCTGGAATTTGCATAAAAACGATGTAGTTAAAGAAAAACATTGTGAATTATCGGTCTCCGTACTACGCAAAATTAGGTGGGTGCATAATTACTTCTACTATGTCCTATCTTACACTAAGATACAAATACTGAACCACGCTTTTGTGAATCCAAATAGGAGCTCCAAAAAATACAAGATACTTTAAGAGATTTCTTTTATTTGTTCAGTCAACTTGGAGTTAGGTGTTAGCTACGAAACTTTTTTCCTCTGTTTTCTTAAAACTAATAATTTATTTACTTGTGTTGAATTATCAAAGCCTTAGTATGTATCATTTTAATTAAATTACATATCTTCAGTTTATGCAGAAACGGCCATATTGAGAGTCGGAAAAAGGAACGTGGGCAGCGGTTTCCGCTACTTTTAAGATAGTTAAAAGTTCAATCCCCTTCATCTGTTCAATATTTCAAAAAATTAGAAACGTACTTTTTTGTTGCTGATAAAATATTTTTTGAAGAGAAGTGTCTCCGGACTTGCCTTCAGGCGTTCGCCCCGTAGGCGACGCACGCCGACGTCCGCCAGCTAGGCGCCAACGGTGTGAGACGCCGCCACAATGTGTTCACCGCTCTCCTGAAAACACGTTTTCACGCGATAGCGTTCAGGAGCTCGTGCCGCGCCGGCCTGTGTGCCGTGCCAGAAATGCTGGCATGACGCAAAAATCCTGATGGTCGATAGGGTCATTGTGTCACAGCAACATGACATAGGCTCGTTTCTCTGGAGGAGCGTACCGTTTCCATCCGTCGCGGAGGAGCGGAAAGTTTCCGTCCGTCGCCGAGTGTACCCAGTGGCGCTGCGATCCTGCCGTCACCGTTCGTCTGTGAAGAATTCGTACCCCGCCGCGGGGCCGCCGCAAGCCGCCGGGAGAGAACACGTGTGCGATGGATGCGGTGCCGTCTGCCAGTGCGGAGCGCTCTTCTGAGTCGTAGTCTTCTACGAGTGCGTATGCCGCATCTATACGTCCGCTCCTGCTCGGCGACGGGGTCGGCCACGTAAGACTGAAGCCGAGAAGGCGGAGACGAAGGTTAGATGTGTAGAGGCTATGCGCCACAAGCAGGCCGAGGATTCGAGAATGCTATCGTGTTCCACTCTTAAAGGCGAAGCTTAAGAGTCTTCAGACTTTTTATCACTTGATGTGGACGTTATCATGACTTCCAAGCCCCTGTATCCTCTTTGCGTTACGCAATGATACTGGAGTCTTAATTTCACTCTAGTTCTGCACAAGTAACTCCCGTCGAAGGCAGGCCTGCATCGTGTGCTTTCCGATTTTGGGAATGCACACAGCACGTTGGCCTCATCCTTCGTATGTCCAGGTATAAAAACAATTCAGACTAAATAGCTCTTCACCGACAAGAAAATTTAACGGTGATGTCGCTGCCCCACTGAACATTAATGCATTGTGATAAAACTAAGATGTGTGAAGTTCATTGGCGCACGGATCAAGGACACGCTGCTGAGGTAGTGAGACACTGCGCACTAAGGAAGGAGGCACCTGCATCCGCAGTGAGCGGACGCACTTTGCGTGGGCTCCGCAAATTTTAATCTCTTTGAGCGGAAAATCGGATCCCTGTCAGACTTTGGCGCTACCAGTGGACTCGGCTCTTCATAGTGCATCTGTGGTTACTTTTTTGTGACCAGTGATTCCATTTATGACGAATCTCGAACCCTTTTCCCGGACGAGGACGCTAGGCCCGCACGAGTACACCCATCACCGGGCTCGCCCGCCGCCGACGGGGGCCACGCAGCGGACTCCCTTAGCCCTAACTCAAGCAGAGAAGAAGGCAACACCCATGACTCCAGGGAAGGTGAACATTCAGAACGTTCCTCGGATAACAACCCACATTGGACCGAGATCACCAAGGCCCAGCCGCGACGCCAGCGCAAGCTGGACAATGAGGTAGGCCCAACCGCCGCGAGCGGAACTCGGCCTATCCCGCCTGTACGCAAAGCTGGCACCAAGCCCAATCCACTTCCCCGGGATGATTTCAAATTAGTTTTGCTTTCAAAAGACGGCCTCAAGCTTGAAAATTTGCAAATGGCCGAGATTTTCCTGCCTCTGTTGAATTCGATCAACTTGATGTGGTGCCAAGCCAATCGCAAGGTTCGCTTAGATGCCACGCAAAGTATGGCGACAATCAGTGCACCATCCTCAGATGTAATTAAGGCTTTATGCAACACGAAACAACTCAAGATCGGCAACACTATTCACACGGTCACCCTGTACTGACTGGCGCTCGATGACTCATCTCATTCAGGGAGTTCCCTGCACTTCTCCGACGCTCTAGATCCTCGCCCACCTCGACCAAAGCCAGTATGAAATATACACGTTTCTCAGGCTGGGTCAATCCAAACTGGTAATACCCACCTTCGCTGGACTCAAGGCACCGTATTTCATGACGTTATTCGGCGCGGAATACCCCTGCTCGCTTTATAAAATGAAAAACCCTGGCGCCCCGTGAGCCCTCTCTGACGGAGAGGGCCCACGGGGCGCCAGGCGAAGGAACTGAGCCACGCGGAGAGACCCGACACCGCAGCGCGCGCGACTCAAAGACCACTCCAACACCGCGACCCGGAGGCGGCGCAGCAGTTCCGGGCCCCAGGTTCCGGTCTGCCTCCCGTAGCAGGGCACACAGGCCAGGCACGAGTAAGAGCAAGCAGGCGAACTGGGTACAAGTTGCGTCTTCCACTGCTCCAAGTACCCCCTCCCCCTCCCCCGACCCCAACCCCAACCCACACCCTCATTCCTAGCGTGCGAGAAATGCACACAACTCAGACCACAAATAGCAGCACTCCAAGCTTTACTAGAAACAATAAAGAAAGTCCAGACAGGGAGCACTCTGGACAAACGCTAGAAACCCATACGTACAGAACAAGAACAAACAACACGAATGGAAACAGACTCGCCCACCATCCCCAACTAAAATCCCCCAAAAACAACACCTCAAGCTCCCGCAATGACCACAGCCCTTACGCCAGATGCCTCGCAAGTCGCCGAACCCCAGTGGTTCCAGGAAGCCATGACAAGTATGGTGGAGACGCCCGTAGAACGCAGGAATGCACAATCAAACATTACACCAAGATGTACAAGTCCAAAATCAAGATGCGCAGGTCCTAAAGCAAGACATACAGGCCTTTAAGAAGGACGTAGAGTACCAGACCATCCGCATCGAACGTCTCAAAGCGGAAAATCCACGCAGTAGTCGCAGATCCATCCCAAAAGGTACGAGAATTCCTGGTCGAAAGCAAGGTCCCAACCAACCAACATGACGGCTCACCCCAACAATAGAACGAACGCCACGGTGGTTTTCCAGTGTGACTGCTGAGGTAAAAAAAAAAAAAAAACAGGAAGCACTCCAATAATACGTTTTCTCCCCTGACCCTCAACCAAAAATAACTGCCTCACAAGAAACAAATAGCAACCCTCGTCTGCCTGGATACATCACGTATGCCGATCCAACAAAGACATTCACGGCAATTCGTGTGAAAAGCTGCATTGCGGCCGTGCAACACGTCACGCCACAGAAGGACTCCGAGCACACGCTGATGGAAATTCTCTCGCAATCAACCAAGAAGAAATCCAATCTGTTTGTAATCAACATACATTGCCGGCCATCGCGCAAGCAACCAGGAATACAAGACGTTATCCAGGAAGCCCTATTAATAGCAAAAGACTCACCCCTGCTATTTGCAGGAGACTTTAACGCAGCACACAAACTATAGAGATACACTCACAATTCCAAGAAAGGGAAAGCAATAGCAGGATCCATCGAGCAGGATCATCCAACCCTGCTCAACGACCCGCAAACACCTATCCGAACGAGCATCAGCACATCCAGGGACACGAGTCCCGACCTTACTTTATTGGCGGGAACTCTCGACATTACCTGGGCTAATACACGGGACAACCTCGGATTGGACCATGACATAATCCATCTCTTAATTGAGGACAAGAACTACAAGGCTCATAACGGCTCAGCCCGCATTAGAAACTCACAGAACCTTGATTAATATCTCTCCAACAAAGAACTGATCCAAGAAGCACTTAAAGGTTCCCAGCCGCACATTCAGACTATATCCACCCATACAGAACACCGTATAATGATCCTAAACTCATCAGCCTCTGGGAAGCGCGACCCAGACTCGAGAAGAAGATGGAAGCGGCAACGATACAACAGAAAAATTCGGAAGCGCACAGCTTTCGCAAACCAACTGGCTGATGAATATGCGGCAGTGCTATGCAGTGAGAATTGGCTACAAGACTGCGACGGCCCACAAGGCACCCTGACCACAAGAAAAACGTGGAATCTGCTTAGGCACTTAATCGACCCCTTGAAAAGTAAAGGAGAGTCTAACACAAGCATGACACGCATACTGAGTGCCTGTGGAGGAACCAGCGAAGAACTCCTGAAGGACCTGAAAAAGAAGTGCCCTCAGACGGAGGGAGGCTATATAGAGAGGCCGCACAAAGGAACGCCCAACCAAAGACTAGAAAAGGAATTCCAACTGTACGAGCTTCGAGAGTAGATAGCGGACAGCAAGCGGAACAGTGCCCCGGGTCGATACCAAATCACGAATGAGCTTCTTTTCAAACTATAGACGGTACCATGGATATTCTACTCAGCCGCTTTACACCTTCTAAAAGACAGTAAAAATCCTGGATCAATGGAAGATGGCGGAGATTCGCCTTATCCCAACAGCCGGCAAATCGTCGCGCATTGGAAACCTACGACCAATATCCCTAATATCCTGCATCAGAAGAATCATGAAAAGAATCATTCTGAAGAGACTTCAGAATCACCTCGACGCAACGGAACAAACGCCGGATACTATGTTTCGCTTCAGAAAACATCTCGGGACCCAGGACGTACTCATTTAACTCAAGGATGAAATCATCGTCCAAGCCACGTGTCACTCCCCGAGGGCCATCCTCGCTCTAGACCTGAAGGGAGCGTTTGATAACGTGGCACATGAGGCGATCGTACGAAACTTAGCCAACACAAGAGGCGGGAAGAGCACCTACAATTACATCGTTAACTTTTTTTGACCGCAGAGCCATACTTCAAATTAGAAACGTCACCGCCAAAAAAAAAAAAGAATACACATCACCCTGGGGTGCACAGGGACTCCCCAAGTTTCGGTTCTCGCCCCGCTACAATTCAACATCGCACTCCTGGGTCTCCCCGAGCAGCTGGGAAGAATACAGAATTCTAAGCCATGTCCTATATGCGGACGATGTGACCCTACGGACGGGCACCGACTCCGTCGGAGGCTTGTAGGACACGCTTTAGCTCGCCGCCCACACAGTGAATCAATAAGCATAAAGCTGCGGTGTGTCCTGCTCGCCAAAGACGTCCGAGTTTCTCATGGCGAGGAGGCGGCGGAGCAAGGAGGACGTCACGACATCCCAGTCACCGTCAAAGGGCACGACATTAAGCCAAGCACGTCCCTCAGGATCCTGGGCCTGCTCATCCAGGTGGTGGGCAGGAACGACGCAATGGTGCAAGAACTTGCAAAGACTTCCGAGCAAGTCATGCATATAATACGCAGATTCACGAACCAACAAGTCCAAGCCTTCGTCCTCTCGCGGATAACTTACGCTGCTCACTACGTCAGCTTTAGCAAACCAGAACAGGAGAAGCTTGACGTGCTCATACGCAAGACACTGAAACAAGCACTGGGATTACCCACGAACGCATCCACAGACAAGGTGCTCCGTATGGTGCTCCATAACACCGTGGGGGAACTGATTGAGGGCCACTTGTCAAATCGAAGGGCACGGCTCGCTCATGCCCAAACGGGCCGCAGAGTGCTCACGAAACTCAAGCTGGCTCCGCGAGACCAGCCCCAGCCGCAGGCACTACCATAATCATGGCGTCAAGACATAATTGTGCACCGAATCCCTCGAAACATACACCTGAACCACCATCAGGACGGTAGAGAAGCAAGAGCAAAAGCCCTAAACAAGACGCACTCCCGAATCCCCACGACTGCGCACCCAACGCCACGAACTACAACGGCCAACGAGCCATAATGGCCGTGGTTGCGGACGGGCGTGAGCTCCTGACCAGCGCCTCTATCTTACGGGCAACGGCAATAAGAAACAGAAGAGCTTGCCATCACTCTCGCCCTAACAGAAACCAGAACATACATCATAGTGACGAATTCGCAAGAGGCATGCCGTAGCTTAATGTCGGACTGGGTGGCACCCGTGACGCTATGCATCCTACAAAGCAAGGCACCAACGGGAAGGTCGACACTGTGTGAACCCTGGCCCACTTCTTCAGGAGAGGCATCGAACACGCCCATCTCACGGACCAAGATCCTGCCCACCAAGCCACGCAAGAGACGCCAGAATCAACACCCCTCACGACCTATCAAGAAATTACGCAACACTAAATGTGTCCCGTAATTTATTCAAATTGAACACATTCAATGCCTTCATCAGAAGAACACTCCCAGCACCACACCCAAAGCTCACGACGAGTCAGGAAACCACCCGGATTAATACAGACCAACTGATTTTTCCATCCAATTAGGATGCACCTGCTATTCCCCACACAATTCGACGCCCAATGTCAATTCTACAATAAACCAGGCACTCTCAGACACATCATAAGGGAGTGCGACAACAACCCAGACTTGCCACCCCTTCCCCTTCCCCTGAGCAGTGGGAGATACTGCTGTTCAGCTCCCTACCTCAAGATCAACTGCTGCTGGTCGAGGGGGCTGATCGAGCCAGGATGGCACATGGCTACCTAAAATGAGGCTCCACCACAAATCCTAAAATGCTAAATAAACGTCTTTTGCCCTCCTCCTGCTCCTTGGAGAAAGTGACGACGTCATGGAAACGATCCACGTCACTCTTCTAAGCGTCATTGTGGACAGGGGTTGTGGCGATTTTTTTTGTGTGCGCAATATTGAAATCGGGAGTCAAAACGCGAAAACGGATTGATGAATATCTAAAAGCTATGAACTTTTCGCAAATTCTTTAGGTTGGTCTAGCTCCTGATAGTAACTGGCGTCAATAATGCAATTCCATCATAAAACAAAAAACAATTAATTAGAAAAATAATCAACAATTATGTTAATAAGCCAATTTACCGTGACTGCTATCTCTCATCTAATGTCCGCCGAGCCTGACACTTAGATGGCGAAGACGGCACCCGTGTAATTCACATCTTATGAAACGCGCTTCTAAGAATACTAGTGATTTCAGAATTCGAGACATGTTCTGCTGGCTTCCAGCATATGCCGGAGTCTCAAGTATTGCACATGTGCGAAACCTCAAGGATGTGAGGCGTTCGCTTCTGCAAAAGATGGAAAGACTTTTTCCGGCATTACGCTGCTTCGGTGGCACTAGATATTCCATAAAAGTACACTTAAGTTCAATTGAAAAACGACTTCAGAGCTATCATTTCGGATCGGTGACGAGCTATTCGGTCTGAAGTGTTTTCATATATGGACGTACGACATACGGGGCCGACGCGCAGTACGCATTCCCAAACTCGGGAAGCAGATGAGGCAGGCCTACATTCGTCGGCAGTCAACTGGGCAGAAGAAGGGAGAAAGTAAGACGCCAGAATCATTACGTAACGTAAAGAGGATACGGGTGCGCTGGAAGTCAGGATAACCTCCACCATAGCCTCTTCTATACTCACAATGCCTGGCAGTTCGACGACGGAGCCCTAGCTAGTGCCCGGTCGCAGATATGCAGCGCGAGGATTTGGTAGCACAGAGCATCAAAGAGCCATTTCTCCGGGAACCTGGACGTCAGCGCACAGCATTTGCAGCCGCGAAGGCCCGAAACATACTTGTTCGCTCGGGAGAAGTGTGTTTCTGCGTCTCGCCGCAGCGGGGCGCCCAATCACGTGGCTCTCCTTTCATGCGTTGTCTGCTTCTCCTACCTTTCCAATTTCGGCGGCCGCTTCTCATGGCGATCTGCCAGGATTTGTCAGTATATAGGAGGCTATGCCTCCACATCAAGTGAATAAAACGTGTCTTCTAGAAAGCGTTGAAGCCGTTGCGGCGGCGTCTCACACCGCTGACGCCTAGCTGACGAATGCCGGCGTGCGTCGCCTACGAGGCGGGCACCTGGAGGCTAGGCCGCAGAAACTCCTCTTTAAAAAAGTTTATTTGCTCAGAAACATCGAAAAGTAATTTTATAGTGTTTTTATATGTTGAATAAATAAGGTTGATTTGAATTTGTTGGCTATTTCTAAAAGTTGCGGACACTGCTGCTTCCATTGCTTTTTGTGGCTCTCAATATGGCCGTTTCTGCATAGACTGGAGATTTGGTAATTTAATTAAAACGCAAATAGAGGAGGCTTTGAAAATTGAACACAGGCAATTTAATTATTTTTAACAGTACAAACCTAGAAAGTATTGTAGCTAACACCCAACTGAAGGTTGACTAGAAAATTAAGAAATCTTACGAAGTCTCTTTTTTTAGAGCTCCTATTTGGACCCGAAATAGCCTTTCTATGTTTGTATTTTAGCGTAAGAGAGGGCACATTTTAAGTAATTATGCGGCCGCATAAATGTTTGTGGCACGCAACCGTTTTTCAGCATGTCTTTTCTGAAGAAAATAGGTTATATTCAAATTCCAAAAATTTAGAACATATCAACAAAAATAAAACTCATTTTCTTACAAAAACAAAAAAAAAAAAACATTTCATTTCTTTCTAGAAGTCTAGGGGCTTCTTTTCCCAAATTAAGTTTTTCTTGCATATCCACACATGAAATAATCGCCGCGTCTCCTTTGGCATGGAATGACCCATCAAAGTACATATGCATACGGTGTTGTGTGAATCCAAAACTATTCATATAACCAAAATTCAAAAAAAAAAAGCGTTTCAGAGCAAAATAACACCACTACGTGGAGGCTCTTGCTTCTTGTGTTAAAAAAAAAAGAAGAAATGGTTGGAATGAAAATAAAATTGCAATGCATCATTTCCGCATGAGGAACGGACAAAGAACTTGGAACGCACAACACTTCCGGGCGGGAATTGAGTTACGCTCTAAGGAAGAAGCGAAAAACTCAAAGAATCAAATTAATTCCATAATAATAATAATAATAAATGAAAGATATCACAAAATAAACGCAAACTTTCTTTGAAATTTGAACATGCACAAAACTGAAGCTTACGGATGCGCAAATCTCAAAAAACGGGATGTAAAAAAATCAACAAACTCGTATTAAAGGCGTGCTTATGCGAGCGTTATATTCGCAAGCAAAACAGGTTCCATGCGCGCGCGGGTCTATCAGACGGCATCTGCCGAATATTTTCGAAAAGAACGCCACTCGGCCCGCATTCGTATCTTAATTTGCCTTCGCCCCCTTCCAATTCGCTTCATCTCTCTCCCTCTCTCTCTCTTTTTTTTTCTCCTCTCCATCACTTCCTCGCCTCCCCAGCGCATCGGGAGTATCCTCTTCACGCTACGCTTGGAACGATTCCGTCGGCGAAGCGAACTCTGAGAAGCCGATATACTTTCGCAAACTGAACCCTTTTTGCCGGGGAAGGAAGGATTCAACACCTATAAACACACATACAAATAGACGACGAGCAGGAGGGGCGCGCGCGTGCATGCAGCGTTTGCGCGGCTCCAAGCTCAAATTGCAAACAAATAAGGGGAATAAGTGGGTCCCCAAATTTTCTTTCCTTCGAAACGCACGAGGAAGTCGCTACGGAAGCCTCGTTTCCAAAGGTTAAAGGAACGATACGGAACTAAACAAGAAAATTGATAGAATAAGAGCGAGAGAAGGTGGGAAAGGGTTTAGGGAAGAGTTAGGGATGAAGATGGAAGTTGGGAAAGGGAAGACGCCTGTGTGGATTGCTCAAAACGACGCCAGGAAAATTGTGCGATGCTTCAAAGCGTCGCGGGGCACTCGGCGTTCCCCAATTTGGCTTTGAAGGGGGAAAAAAAGGAGGGAAAACTGAGAGGCGCCCTGGAGGGGATGAAACGATATCTCTCTTACGGCGCTCTCGGTGTCGAAGAAGTTCCCCGATTTTGCCATTGAATGGCTGCGGAGTTTGGAGGAAGAAGCTACGGAGCGAGTGTTTGGAAGGGAATAGGGAGAAGTAAAATAGTCGGGTGGGGAAACATCCGCACGAGCGTACGGAGTCGCTAAACTATCTGAGCGAGTCGTCTTGATACCGAGTTCGCTGACGCGAGCGCGAAATATGGCCGATCTCGGGATTGCTCCCGATACAGACGCACGGGAATGCCCTATCCAGCCCTGCATTCACGCGCAGCGGGGCGCACACAGACTGCCCTAGGTGTGTTATCGAGCCCTTTTCTGCGAAAATATATATTTTTAAATATTTTTGCTCTCGTCTCTTTTCAGAGGAAATGTCCCTAAATTATTCCACGATTCGAGGGGTAACCATCGCGGCGGTGTGAAAAGTCCCAAGAGCGCGACACGTGGCTTCCCCATTGTTTTCTTGAAGCGCCTAGCTTGTTAAAACGCCTAGGGCTTTTAATAGGGCCGAGACCACGTATGACATATGTCACACTTACTGTTATTTTGATTTTTTGTTTTGTTTTACCATTTGCGAGGACATTTGGTTATGAATATACCTTTTTTGCCTTATAACACCCCATACTACCAATACTACAACTGCGAAGAGCAGAAGTGTTCTCAAAATGTTTTCTTATTGTTCAAATTCAATAATGCTGAATTTGATTGCTCTACGCTGAATTTTATTGCGCAGTTATATGTCAAATACTCTTTCGGAAATAAAAGCTTTTTTCATAATGTAACCTTCTAATTAAGTAGGTAATTTATAACGGTCGCTTATTATATTCCTGGAAAAGGCACATTTCTCTTAATTATACATAGTGATTTACTGAAGTTCAGCGGATTCTAAAGATAATTATTTATTTATTTTATTTATCCAATACCCGCAGCGCCTTTCGGCATTACAGCGGGGGGAGTTACATACGCCAAACATTACTTGAATACACACAAGCAGGCCTCTTGTGAAGTACAGTTGGGCTAAATGACGGCAAAGGTACTTGTATACATGGAAGCACATCACAACTTCGCAACACACAGCATCACTCTATATCAACAAAGAACGGCAGGATAGTTTATGTACATCGAAAGCAGATCTCGAACCCGCGACACACATTGCATAACTTTTATTTTAGCAACTTGGCTGATTCCAGGGCAAAATAAAAGGCATCGTTTGACAAGATTGATACTACGGCAGAAGGTAACCGGTTCCATTGGCAAATTGTTTTTGGGAAGAAAGCACTACTAAAACTGCAGTCCTACATCTGTACTCGCGAACCTTATGAACATGATCCACTCGGGAGGATTGATAATGTGCTGAAAAAAGATAGGTGTCACGTGGGATTCCGGTTTGGGAATGATATATGCTGTGAAAAACTTCAAGCGAAGCTTTGCTCTACGGTGTTCGAGTGTATCCCACTGTAGAGTCTGTTTAGCACGTGACACACTAAAATCTCTATCTTTTACTGACCTTCCCAATACATAGCGGGCCGCAAAGTTTTGCACCCTTTCCAGTTTATCTCTATCAGTGATAGTCGGCGGGTCCCACACAGTGCAGGCATATTCTAAAATAGATAACACATTTGTTTTATACAACAACTCCCAGGTGACTTGAGGAAAATTTCGCGTATTTCTGCGAAAAAAACCCAAACATTTTGAAGCCTCTGCCACAGTATAACCGACATGTCGACTCCAATGTAATGAAGATGTAAAGAAAACGCCTAAATACTTAAACTCAGAAACTATTTTTAGATTAATATTGTTTATTTCATAATGGAATTCGCTCACTGTTTTTCTCCTTGAAAATGTCATGCACATGATTTTATCCAAATTAAGATTCATCCACCATTTTTCACACCAAGTTTGGTATTGCATTTAAGTCTTTTTGAAGGATAAGACTATCAAATTTACAATTAACTTTTCTATACAATACAAAATCGTCTGCAAACATTCGCATACATGATGTAACGGACGCCGAGATATCATTGATATAAAGTAAGAAAAGTAAAGGCCCCAAAACCGACCCTTGCGGAACCCCGGATGTTACATCGGAAATACCCGATTTCGTGCCATCTACTACCACGTACTGACATCTTGCACGCAGGTATTTGGAAACCCAGGAGACTACACGGGGGACGATATTATAATGCCACAATTTTTCAGCTAATAACGCGTGAGGTACCACATCTAAAGCTTTTTCTGAAATCCAAGAAAATACAGTCGACTGTTGAACGGTTATCCAGCTTTGCTTTTCAGCTATATCGTGAGAAAATTCCGTTAATTGCGTGACGCAGGACAACCCCTTTCGAAAGCCATGCTGTTTCTGATTAAACAAATAATAAATATGCGTTTGGAAATAGACGTGTACAGGTAGTGTTCAAGAATTTTACAGCAAACGGAAGTTAATGAAATGGGACGGTAATTCGAGACACTGTTGCGAAGCCCCGATTTATAGACTGGGACTACTGACGCTATTTTCCAATCATCAGGAAGCGAGCAATAATTCAGTGACTTTGTAAAAAGTAATTGTAAATATGGGGACATTGATCGTGCGCAGGATTTCAGTAAAGCAGTCGGTATACAGTCCGGGCCAGCAGCCTTTGAAGCACTTAAGCCCTCCAATAAAACTTCTATCCCGTGAGCATCAAGGAAGATATCTTCTATGGGCGATGCATCAGCCGGAGCGAGGCCGTCTGCAGTGTTGTTATTTATAACAGGTAGGGAAAACACAGAACTAAGGTAAGTGTTAAAACATTCAGCTTTGTCACCAGCATTAGTGACTATATCGTCACATTTCATGAGAGCAGGAATAGATACGTTATCTTTTTTATTTCTCTTTATGTATTTCCAAAGTTCTTTAGGATTTTCTTTAACTTTAGTTTGAAATTACTCGAAGAATTTCTTGTTCTATTTTTGTTTTTAGATTACTGGTTATCGTTTTTAGTTTGATGATATTTTCAAGCGACGGATTGTTCTTACAGGCCCGATAAATTATTTGTTTTTTATGGGTCAAGTTCCGTAGTTCTTTTGTAAACCAAGGTTTGCTATTATTACGCCTCTTAGTTAAAATTGCATAGGGAACAAAGCGGTCTTGCAATTCCAAAGCTTTCGTCTTAAATAGCGTCCATAATTCAGGTACCGAACATGATTCAGCAAGCGTTCTGAAAAAAAACAAAATAAGCATCTAGTTCAGCATTTATCGCGGTAATATTAGCTTTACAGTAATTAAATATGCGTCGACTGCTGTCATCCATTTTTACGTGATCCAAATTCATTCCACAAAGGACAGCGTTGTGATCGCTAATTCCCGGAATTACTAAAGTAGTTTGCACCAAATCCGGTTAGTTTGTAAGGAAAAGGTCTAGTATGTGGTCCCCTCGAGTAGGCTCTAGCACTGTTTAAGTCAACGAAAACAGGTTGATAAAATTGTACATTACTGCAATGAGCCCACGAGTTTCTCGAGAGTGTGTGCTTGGTTGGTGCCAGTTAAGATCGGGGAAATTAAAATCCCCACCTATAGCAATGCTATAATACTTAATCGTTTCAGCCGCAGCTGTGATCTCTGCTAGTACATCTACTGAACTTGCTGGCGGCCGATAAAAAGAACAAACTGCTAAATTTTTACCATTTCGAAGTCTTAACTGACACCATTCAGCTTCGCGCGATCCTAGTTCCACCTCAATCTTCCTCGAAGAAATCTTCTGGTACACTAAAATAAACACACCACCACCATGACTATTTCTGTGTTTTCTGCAGCATGTAAAGTTATCAGGAAATTCCTCCCGGTCTATTACGTCATCAGTTAGCCAAGATTCTGTGCCTATAACATCCGACGGTTGAACTGTATCCTCGAGAGAAGAAAAATCATCAACTTTATTTTTGATACTACGACAGTTAATAACAAGGAATGAGATTGTAGTAGACGAGTCAGCATACAGTCACTTAAACCGCACTATCTGATTGATCTTATCATCATAAATGTATTTGGTATCATTCAGATAAAGAAGGTCGTGCCTGAGGTTGACCCGCGTATCGTCATCTTTTGCGACTTTTGGCAAACTCCCATAGATAACGTCTTTTTCTAAGCATCTCTTCAGAGAAATCTTCTGATACACTGATGCCACAACATTTCAACTTCTTTGCGTTTCCCAGGATCGACTGTTCTTTTTTAAACGACGAAAAATTCACACTCAAAGGTCGGGTTTTCTCTGGACTAAATTTCCCAATCCTGTGAGCTCTTTCAATCGTTGTAGGCGTAATATCGAGCTTTGTTTCACATAGTCCTTTAACTAGTTGTTCCGACACCGCCCATGATTCATTTCCTTTCTCATCTTTACTACCATAAAACACAAGATTACATCTTCTACTACGATTTTCAAGATGATTAAAATTTGACACAAGGGACTGCCTTGCACGCTGTTGGCTGTCGCAGCTATTCCTACACTCTGTCACGGCCGCCTCCAACTTCCTAAGCGTTGCAACCTGAGTTTCCAAGGACAAAATACGTGTTTTTTAAATCTTCAAGGGTGGCCCCTTGCGCTACTTGTTTTGTTTCTATATTATTAAATTGGGCCTTAATCTCCAGTTGCCCGTCCAAATTCATCTGCAGAGTCGGCTCATTAACAGGACCTAGGTTTAATTCAATGTCGCCACACAGTAGAAGCAATAAAAAATAAAACGCAAGCTGCCGAAACAAGAAAAAGCGATGACGTGTATGGTACTTCACAAGTGAATGAGACTTTACACAGTTATACAGCACTTGGTGTGGAACCGGCAAGATAAAGACAGTAAACCTTTTACAAGCAAACCATTCACTAACCTGCGTGAGTAGCAGAAATTGCGTGAGCGACAGTGACATGGTCGTGCCGGCTCCACGCCCCAGTTGGACACTGGCAGTTGCCAGCCTTTTGTAGCCCGTAGTTCACCTCGAGGCCGTCGGTGCTGTGCCAGTGTTCGTAGGCCGGTAAGGGACATCGGCCAAAATCAGCGGCGGCGCACGTCGGAAACCGATGCTCGCGGTCGCACTTGGGTGCCCTGTTGCCTGGTGGAAATACTTGGGATTCAGTGCCGTCGTCTTCGATAAGTAGCTGCCGTGATGCAGCACTACACAAGACTTGAAATGATTGAGTGCCATCGCCTTCAATAAGCAGCTTCCGTGATGCAGCACCACACAAAACCTGCGTGAGTAGCAGAAATGGCGTGAGCGACAGTGACATTGTCGTGCCGGCTCCACG
>JAZHYW010006634.1:0-50155 GCA_037355805.1 Ixodes ricinus | reverse complement strand
AATGTTGATCATATCCATGCGCTGGGGTTGGCAAGGCACAGGACACGCGCTGAGTTCCAGACATTGTTATGGTTCGGCTGTTGTCGTTGTTGCAGCGATTGGACACAGGACACTACCCGAATGCTTCTCGAGCTATCGATTATCACGAGCAAAAAACGAGTGCCCACGCCATGCTCGGGTCCAATCTATGAGCCGCATTCAAATATCGTCACTGGGCGGTACTGCTACCACCCAGCTACGTCATCAGGTTTTGCGAAGGAGAGATTGAATGAAAACACTCGGTTTCGTCCTCGAAAATACAGCGCAACAAAGGAGTTTCTTGGTCAGTGGCGTTGCGTGCGAGTATCCTTGAGTCCCACTAGTGCCAGTAAGCTCGTGTAAAGTGAAAAACATTCAAATTGAATATCGTTGCACCGCCCCTTTAAGGTATGTCGAAGTACTTTTGTTTATGGTGCGGCTTCAGAAAGTGTTCTTTTTGAGCGCGTTCTCTAGCTTGCAATGCGCGCGCCATGCTCTATTCTTTTTGACACCATGGTTGTTGATTTTGTTATGCAGCACAGAAACCTCATATTCAATCGTATCGAGCGAAACGCCAGTTCTACCGATTGCTTATTTGTGTGTGTGTGTGTGTGTGTGTGTGTGTTTTGCTGACCCTGGCAGGATCGCTTGACCATAAAGGCTTGTCCACACATGCAGCGGAGCGCTACAATCATAGCGCTGACCTTGCGCTAAGCGCGTGCTGACGGGATCGGTCACCAGCTTTGTATCGCACCGTCAAAACTGTTGCTCATGGCAGTAAAAAAGTAGCTCACGACACGTGAGCAGCGCTACATCAGCGCTTCGCTGCGTGTGAGAACCGGCATTAATGCAGATATTTATTCGAATGTACACTAGACTTTCGCGTTGATGGCAGGAGCTCGTGCCGTCATTTTGAAGCATATAGTTTGAGCACGCACGCCCTGGGTCGGTAATTCGCAGCGAACGGTCTACTAAAAATTGAATATTGCGCTGGTCTGCTGTCAACAGATCGCATGTTGGATGTGAACCATTGTAGCACTTATGCAGAATATTTGTTATTTTATAATGCGTGTGTTATGTCTCATACTTTTGTCCAGCGATTGGGTATTTCACGCTGCCCTGTTACTAATAATTCGAATTCCTCGCAAACAGGCAAGGAGCTGCCGGTGCCCCAATAAACGGTGCTGGGACCACGACCGGTTTCGACAGACGTCTCAGTGTCCAAACCATCGTCGACGCAAGTGCACTCTTCGGAATTTGGCCTTATCGTGGATTCTACCGCCCAGGAACTTCGACTTCAGTCATCCTTGAATGTGATGTGTATCTACGAGGCAATAAAGCTACGTTTAACCTGAACTGCACCATTTCGTTTTGGAGATTTGTGGCTCGGGACCAAATGCAAAGGATAAACCTTTAGTCCCAGGGGTCTAAATCCAAGGGCGTAACGTTTAGACCCAGGGGTCCAAGTGCAAGCGCCTAACAGTTGATCCTCGGGGTTCATTTGAAACGGTGTAACAGTTAGTCCCAGGGGTCCAAGCGCAAGGGCCTAACAGTTCCTCCTCGGGGTTCAATTGAAACGGTGTAACAGTTGGTCCCGGGGGACCAAGTGCAAGGGCCTAACAGTTGGTCCTCGAGGTGCAATTGAAACGGTGCAATAGTTAGTCCCAACGGTGCTAGTGCGAGGGACTAACGGACGGGGCGCAACAGTTGCTCCCGTCACCGTTGCTCCCCTCGGGGACTAATGGTAGTGTCAGCGCATTTGGTCCCCCGAGGGACTAAGTCGCGCTCCCTTTTTTCTTAGAGTGAATGACTGTAGTTCATAGGAGGCAGGCGCCAGTGCACAAGACAGCTGATGCGGCCTCGTGCTCTGCTCGCGAAAACTGCAGCGTTGGCATAATGAAACTAGCTGCGAGATTGGTCTATCGCAGTCCGACAGTATTGCCAGAGTACCACTAGAGCGACAAACATAAAAAACGACACCGACATGCCTCGTAGACGTGCAGCGTGCACGCGATGGTATACCCTTGAGACATTGACAGGCTTCCTGTCTCTTGGTGCTCGTGAAGTGAGCACGAGTGATTGCAAGGCTACCAAAGGTACCCTCGAGCGCACGATGCTCGTGTTTGAGGCTTGTCGGCCGTTTGTGTGTGTCGCTCTATACTCTGTTTTACCTTGTGTTGTACCGCAGAAAAGGCTACAAGCGCGAGATCCTGGCTCTATGGCACACCTCGGCGGCACAAGCTCTCGTGCACCAAGGGCAGCTGCCAACGCTATGTGCTCGCGCTTCTAGCCTTCGCTGCGGTACAATATACGGTGAAACGGAGTATATATATATATATATATATATATATATATATATATATATATATATATATATATATATATATATATATATATATATATATATATAAGTGGGACTCGGGCATTAGCATCGCGAGTTAGGCGACGTGTGGGCATCTGGAAGAGAAAGCACGTTGGCGCGGCCCAGGTTGCGCAATAGGGTAGCACTCGATTGCTGGGCCTGTTCAGATAAAGATGTGTTTTCTCGGTGTCCACCTTGCCTCGTCCTTCTCGAATCTCGATGGTGAGCAGAAAGCACCTATTCCCTGGGACGTCAGCGCGACGTGCGCCTCGGTATACCGGACTATTTGCGCGTTGCGGAGAGACACTGGCTGGCGGTAATGTGACTCTAGGAGGAGCCTCTGGAGCATCTGGCTATATTAAAGCATTTATCTAAACCATAGGCCCGTTCAATCTTCCTCACCCACCACAAACGTAAACGCACTCTGCCGGCTGTCGAAGCACGTGTGGTGGCACGCGTCCCCTCTAGCTAAACACTGTCATCCTGTTCGGTGCGTGGTGATGGTAGGACGTGTTAGGACGTCGGACAGAGTGCGCTGACGTCAATTGTTGAATGAGGAGTAGTTCATGGGTTTTATGTTATCTAGGCGGTGTTGGGGTGTGCGTTTTGCCACTTGTACGGTAGCGGTATTTCAGGTTTAGTATTAGGGAGCTTTAGGGAACCGCTTTTGCACATCTGACACGGAACCATGGGCCCTCCAGTACGAACTGCGCATGCGCTAGCACAGAAGACTCCCATGTGTGCAGTTCGTACCGGAGGGCCCATCGTGCCGTATCGGATGTGGCAAAAACGAATTCCCTAAAATCTCTCCATTGTGAAGACAATTGAATCCTGCCATGATGCTTCCGGATGATACACGTGTTTCCAAGGTCTCCTCTCGAAGGAAAGGATAAAATCAGTGAGGTAATTGTGAGTTATTTCCAAACGAACACACAGAGACTCAGAATTCAACACAGAAAGAAACAAACATTGTACTTTGGACCTCAACAGGAAGCAACTGACACGGGGACCGCACAACATACGAAGGAAAGCGTTCGCCGTTATAAGTTAACAAAACGATGCATGGATAACACATTGGGCCCAGAATAACCAGCATGTGCAATAACGCTTCTGCAATCACACAACAACACAGATTCATTGTCTAGAACCGAGTCGGTTAAGAGAACAACCGAGCCCCCCCCCCTCCTTTTGTCCATGTCGTCAGGAGGCGAGTCGCTCGTGGAGCAGACGTTCAACCACTTCTGCCCGCTCAAAGACAAGACAAGTCAAGACAAGCAGTTGGCAATCCGAAAGTAACAGTAGTCGCCAATTGGGACGGACCTCACTCTAATTCCCCAGAGAACTTCCACTTTTCATACGCATACAAACGACACGGAGCTTCTCCGCAGACATGACGACAGGAATATATCTGCGTGACACACCTCAAGCATCTTCGAAGCATGTTTGCTTCATACATGCTCCGAACATGTCTGAACACAGTTTTTGCATGACAGGTTCATCATGCAAAGAAGAAACACGCTCCAGACGCTGTCCGCAGACAGTCGTTTGTATGATGTATTAGCAGTGGGACCACGACCTTCTTCGGGGCGTGACGCGGAGTGGCTGGCAGTTGTACGGCCGGTCAGCCATTGAATATATTTTATTCACCTGCTTCTTTGGGGCGTATGCGTAAATTTGGGGAGTGATTATTCTCTGATAGTCATTGAGGCCCGTTTAACGGCTCTGTTCCTAGTTTGTAAAATCCTGAAAGACACACCAACTTTCCTCGTTGAAAAGTGATTAAAGTATTTGCAAAATTTGCTTTGGTCCTAAACAAGGTCGTATTAAGATGTATTAAAACGTTCTCGGTACCTTACCTATGATAATCGTTAAATGTTTACTTACAATGAATTCAGCTCAATCGCCCTCCTCCTCCCCTTTTCTAGAAATATATATATTTTTTCGTATTCCCAGTCGTTTGAGACGAAAACCACGATACATATGATTTTGAGATTCAAGGGCCGTCACTACTTCTATTCGTCTATTTCCAAAAACAATTAAAAAAATCCGTACAAAAAACAGCAACAAGACATTGCACCATCCCGAATGACCCATTCGCCGTCGCGTACACTTCTTTATTGACGGTCGGGTATGACGTTTTTAAACCACTGCTTAAAATATTTTTCGAGTTGCATTCGTCAACTTGGACGCTAAAAAGCACTTGGAAATGGCCGGGTATGATAAAAGAAAAAGAAGTGACATTCCTAAAAAAATTTACAACAAACAAACACATGAACGCTACGCGGACAGGTCACGCGTGTCGACGTGGACAACTCTGACCTACTCTCAACGAGAAGTTGAGCAAAAATTAAACTATACAGTGTTCTACGAATTCCGGTTGACAACGCGAACACAATTACAATCAGCAATATAGAAAAGAAGACACAGGATTATGAACATTTGTTTGGTTTATCGCTGCCTGAAAGAAAGTAAACGGACTGTCACGCCTACGAAGGTGCTCTAACGGTGAAAAGGTTGATTAAAATAGAATTCCAACTTCCGTCACTACACGTTCCTCTCGCAGTGCATGTAACGACGGGTATAATCATTCCATAACGCATTATTCGGTGCGGCTAGGGTTGTGCGCTCTATGTGCAGGGATTACAGTATGTTATTGCACATATGGAAAAACAAAACAAATCCTAATTGATTGCGATGAAGACTCGTCTAACAATACTTCGCTGATTATGTTTAAAGAAAGAAGGACAGCTACCAGGTCACGCCAACTGCACCCTTCCGACAACAAGTACTGGAGACATGCGCGTTCACTTTGGTCGAGACATCCTTTACACGACTTCCGAAGTAAGAAATCTTGGACACATGAGCTCGCCTTGTATATGGCATGTCCTTTGCCAGGTTTCGTCCGATCCCTCCCTCTCCTTGAAAAAATTAACACTGACACAAGTGGACATCCCGAAGAATCCTGAATTGATTGGAGCTCACAGCGCTGACGATGCGGCATAAGGTGCGTATTACACCAGTCGCACTGGCCCTACATCATACAAAGGACACGATGTTCACGGCAAACATAATGCCAGAATCATCTGTGGACACACCCCAAGTATTGTTGAAGTATATTTGCTCCTATCCTATCGAGACCGGTTATAACGAAGTCAACGGGAATCGGAAATCACTTTACTATATCTGCTGTTTCGTTATAACGGACTTCGGTTATAACGAAGTGCAAAGGAAATGGGAAATCGTGATCGCCTGCTGCAGCCGCTATTTCATTATAACCGACTCCGTTATAACCGGTCTTGACAGTACTTCGAACATGTCTGCAGAGTTTTGTATGGCCAATGGGACAAGACCGACAGGATGAAACGTTTCAGACATCGCCTGCACGTTGTCTTTTGTACTGATGAATTAGCAGTGTGAGATAGGCTTTGGGGACGTACTTTTATAGGCCTACTAGACTTTGAACGAAAAGTAAGCTAAGTCTGAAGTCACTGGCAATCAAAACCACTAACAGAAAAAAAGAAAGAAAAAGAAGTAGCAGCTGATAGAAGCGCTTGCAAATTCTTTCCTACAGTCTCACTTTTCAGAACAGCGTACTAGTGTTCGTTCCATCCAGAAGTGATCATATTTTCGCCACGTTTGAAGCCGTACGTGCTGTTTTCTGTACCTCTTCGATGATTTGAATAATCTGATGTAGTTTTGCTTGCTGGCTCTCACGACAATACGTTCGCGAATGGATAAGTGAGTCAGCATAGCAGGTAATGTTTTTGACGTCGCTCGAGGGCGGAACGACTGTTTCATGGAATACGCGCCATGCTTCAATCTGGCTAGCAAAAAAAAAAATATGTTTGCATTGTAGGCGTGCGGTCCACAGTTCCTGTGAGCAGGCTTGCTTGCCTGTACATAATTAGTAATAACTCAATCGGCGCAGACTTTCAAGAGACCGCAGGGCTTTAGTTGGTTCGTGCTACAAACAAAGTCTGACCGAGTACATAAAGTACGTCTTTATGGTTTTGGAGTATTTCGCCCAATTTTGTAGTGAAAGCATATTTTTAAGTTTAAGTAAGTATACGTGCCTGATGTATGCGATAAATTTCTCAGCTGGCCAATCTCTCGAAATTCTTTCCACTTAATAAAAGAATGCGATAGCGGCGCTGAAAAATTTTAGGGTGCGATTTCAACCCGCAAAGTCGTGAATATTTCCGCAGTGAAAGTCACGAGAGGTCAAGATCCAACACGACGCTCAAAGACGTATTCAAAAACGACTCGGCTTCGAGTGGATTAGAAGAGTGCAGAATCTCTAACACTAGTCACACCATAATGTTCTTAAGGTTTTGGACAGGTGGCGATGACGTTCCGTTGACCAGATAAAACTTGCTGGTGCTCCAGCCGAGCTGACCTCCCATCAGGAGGCAACGCTGCTTTGACCTTGGTCTTGTCACCAAGTGCTCAAAGAATCTGGCTGACTTGTTTACTCTTCGGAACTCGAGATCACCATGCACGAGACCTCAATCCCATCCTCGTCGCCAAGCGTTTCTGGTTGAGACTGTCCATCTCCAGAGACGTACGTGGCGATCGATAGGTCCTTCTTCTTCGGCGACGGTCCTTGGTTCTTGCTGTCTGGTAAGAGGCTTGCGGTCACTCTTGTCATACAATGCCACCAGCTTCAAACTCTCTTCTTGATACTTTCAGCCATCTTCCCGATGGCACCCACATTAACTAGTTCCATCATGAATCTCTCAAGTCACAAGTCAAGGGAACCCGATTAAAGGGGCGATGCAACAATTATTGTACTATGCGCAAATACCGCTTAGAACGGATCCCTGACGTTGATGACCTATGAAACACGCGTTCGTTTTTCACCCCACGCAATAGAAGTCTCAGAAACAAATTAAAGAAAAAACGAGCAGCGTTCACCCCTCAACTCGCAGCCAGAACAAGCGGCCACGTGATCTGGAGCCGATTATATGCCGCCAATGTTGATCATAGCCATGCGCTGGGGTTGGCAAGGCACAGGACACGCGCTGAGTTCCAGACATTGTTATGGTTCGGCTGTTGTCGTCGTTGCAGCGATTGGACACAGGACACTACCCGAATGCTTCTCGAGCTATCGATTATCACGAGCCCAAATCGAGTGCCCACGCCATGCTCGGGTCCAATCTATGAGCCGCATTCAAATATCGTCACTGGGCGGTACTGCTACCGCCCAGCTACGTCATCAGGTTTTGCGAAGGAGAGATTGAATGAAAACACTCGGTTTTGTCCTCGAAATTACAGCGCAACAAAGGAGTTTCTTGGTCAGTGGCGTTGCGTGCGAGTATCCTTGAGTCCCACTAGTGCCAGTAAGCTCGTGTAAAGTGAAAACATTCAAATTGAATATCGCTGCACCGCCCTCTTTAAGGTATGTCGGAAGTACCTTTTGTCTGCGGTGCGGCTTCAGAAAGTGTTTCTTTTTTTAGCGCGTTCTTTAGCTGCGTCGTGCGCGCGCCATGCTCATGTCCTTTTATGACACCGTGGTTGTTGATTTTGTTATGCAGCATTGAAACCTCATAATCAATCTGTGGTCTGAGCGAAACGCCGGTCTCAACCGGGATTGCTGATCAGTGTGTGTGTGTGTGTGTGTGTTTTGCTGACCCTGGCAGGATCGCTAGACCATAAAGGCTTGTCCACTGCAGCGCTATTGCACTGAACTATGACAAGCTGCAGAGGCTTCCTGGACCTTTGGACATGGTGCGTTCCAATTAAAGATGTGCAAATGCTTTATTTATATAACGCGAGCGCAGTTGCAAAGCGGCAGTGAGCGAGCAGGCGACACGACGACCAAACGTGTGCGCGCGCGCTTTCGAGGAACCCGGGAGACGCACGACGGCGCATGCGCGGTGTACCACGCCTTATGTCATGGCGTCCGTCGCTTCTCCTGCAAGAGGGTGCTTCCGCTTCCTCCTCAATATTTAAACGAAAAATATTGGGAGCGTGGCGATACTCTGCTCCGTTAGCAGAGCATATATACTGTTACCCCAGACGAAACTAAAAATATGCATAGACCTAAATAAACAAAAGCGTGCTCGGTTAGACTTAACTTGGAGAAACGTCATGTTCACTGTAACAGCGCGGTTTATTTTGTTGGTCTAAGTTTATTATCAGACCCGTCATTCGCCAGTGCACCCTCTTTATATGTCAGAGATTGGCTCTCCCAATTGCCTTGCGGGAAAGTGGACAGCCCAGATGTTTAGATTGATACCGATCAATCCAGTAATAAATCAGATGCGTTTTGTGGACGGATGTGTATCGTCATTGAATTTGTTCGACGGAGCTTGGTGTTTCTTGCCGTGACGGTTTGCTTTTCGCTTAATCCAACAATTTTGCTTTTAGCTTAATGCAACAACAACTACAATTGTCGTAATAGCTACGAAACGAAAAAAAGAGGCTGATGGAAGTTTTTGCAACTTAGGCGCAAGTGTTTACGTCTGAAGTTTTTAGATTACCTATATTATGGTAACACGGATATTGACATATCTAAGTATATCTTCACACCCCAATACATTTCTCCCTGGGTATGCATAATCAGAAAATTCGCGAGTGTTCCTCGCAAATTAATGCGTTAAAGTACTCTTTTTCTTTCTCTCTCGAACTCTTCGTTACTGGAACATGGTGCCTGATTTTCTAGTAGAGCTGCCGTTTTTTTACGCGTTTTTAATGAAATAATATTGTCGTGACATCGCCTAATCTTTTTTTAAAGTTTGTATTCTTGTTTTCTTTGGTTTTTTTTTTGCCTTCGATGATGTTGCTGTAGTATGTATCATTTTATCCCCTCCCCCTACTGTAAAAACCACCGGATGATGTGAGTATGAAATAAATAAATAATGTAAGACCCTCATCCACGGAAGGAGGAGGGGTTAGCCGCTCAAAAAGCATTCTACATTAAAATACTGCATCACCATGCTGATGAGATATTGTGTGGATTTTCAATCACACTGCAGCACTTACGATATCTGCCAGGGAACTTCACCCGCGGAAAAGTTTTTAAGCAAGCCGTGGAACAGCTCTTGCCCCATTACCCCCAGCGATTACAGATACGAAATATCTTTTTTTATAAATACGTTTCTGCAGTTTCTTATTGAGGTAAGCGGTGTTTTACTATCGATTCCAGAATTCAAATATAGGTTCTATGAGCTAAAATTAGGTAGATCTTTTTGGGCGGTTGATAGCCTTTAAAGGAACTTATTAGTGACAAACAAGCGTGTGGTAACGTAAACACTGTGAGCACAGGCTATCGCTGTTTCACCAGGAGTGCGAGCGAGACCTACAAGCGCGAACCTGCTGCCCTGAAATACTCTTGCATTGCAGGAGCATGCGTGATCCGCAAACGCGTTCATTGAGCGGAGTTCGCTCTTGTAGCTTCGGCTACGCTCAAACATAAAGTGACACTGTCGCTGTTGTATGCCCCCATTTGCACGTGAAACGTCGGGAAAACGCCACCGTCATTCAGTGTTGTCAAGGTGTACATTTCATGGAGGTATTTCTTCAAATACAATTTGAGCGTAAAACTCTTTTTTGTGTGTGTGCAGAGACAAGCTTGTAAAGATCGGATTTAAATTATGTTAACTCGAAGTTCTTTGGCTTTACTTGACATAAAGAAAGCGTACTACTCAAAAACGAAAATATCCAGCTTTTCCACTCTGAAGAAGCTATTTTCATTGCCCAATTAAAAGACGCAAGGCGAACAAATAGCAAGGCGAGAATCGTGGCTAAGTCAATTATTATACGGTTCGCGCACCTCGTTTTTTGTTCTTCGGCGTTATTATCGGCTGATATCACTATTTAGGTTTAAGATGCCCGGGACTTGTCGCGCGCCGCGTATATCAAACAGTCGGTGACTAGAGAAAAATAAATTTACTCGCCGAATACAAAAGAACTTGTCAGAAGATGTCGGGTGACCTTCCTTTGCTGAAATCATTTTTGTGTTAATTTTTATCTTAAAATATCTAAATGTTAAAAAACACATTGGCAATGCCAGACAGTTTTGTTTCTCATCAAGGATTCAAAAAGCTACCCAGCACAAAATTCAGATCGTGTCAATCTGTACCTAGCAGAAAAATTCAACTTTATAAAGCAACATGCATCAATTATTTTTCACAAGTTGGGAATAGAAAGAAAACATAATCGCACTGTCACTTGTTACGAAGCTTCTGCCATGCCTGTTTAATAATGTCAAGAACGAATTCGTGATATTTCACTATAATTAGGATAGCGGTTTATTGATCAATATTAATGTTAATATAAAAAGCTATTAATTGAAAAGAAAATAGGAATATGTATTGTAAGCAGTGATAGAGTGCAGGCTGGCTGGTAATGAATAGACATCTTGTAAACCCTGAGATGGGGAACAGCACATTTTTTAGATTTTGTTGTCTTCGTCCGTTTTTGTATTGTTCCCCATCTCAGGGTCTACAAGATGTCGATTCATTACCAGCTCGCCTGCACTCTATCACTGCTTACAATATATATTCCTATTTTCTTTTCATATCTGAACAATGATACTATATCTGAACAATGACGTATGATTTTTGTTTTTCTTTCAGGGACACAGAATAAACCTAACGGCTAGGGTGAAAGACGAAGGTCAAGACGTTGGTTGCAGCAAATTTGAAATTGAATTACGTCACAAAAAATACAAGCTTAAACCTAATTGAAACTCAATATAGTCGAAGTTATAAAATAAATTCACCGGGTTATAAAAACCCTGTTTATCACAAGTCCATTATCGAACTCCAATCAATCTAAAATTACTATTTGCCGAACGCGGAACGCGAGTTGATACGAGATATACAGGTATTTTCTCATTTTTTTAGCTTTACAGATTTGTTTTCACAAATGATGTGATAGCTACACTTATTCGGTTTGCGCTGGTGGGTCATACGGGCAGAGGGACATAGTACAGGGGCTAATCGTAACGATCGGTTGGCTAATTAAGTATCATTTGTTAATTAACATTTTAATTTGTGAAAATGCAAATATGGTTTCAATTAGAAGCTTGATGAGCCTTATCGAAAACCACTAAACCGACTCTTTTTACGAAGCTATAAGTTAAAAACAGCCTTTTACAACGCTCTGAGAAAAAAAAAGTTTAGTTTGGATGCCTTTTCAGGTTTTCGGTTTTTTATTGGAGTGCATCTTTGTACCCTCGGTCCTAATCCCCGGTGGTCGGGGCGCCAAGCCACGCCCTCGTTTCCCTCGTAAGATGGAGGGAAGTAGGGCGCACGTCCGTTGCGCGTCTCAGCCATCTGGGAGCAGCAGAGCCGCGGGCACAGTGATGCGCTCCGATAAGAAACCGAAACCTAGCAAATGAAGCGTTTTTACGGCACGCCGTAAAATGCTGCCCATGCTTTATATTGCCGCGCGCGCGGCCGAGCAAGAAATGCTCGGTCACTGACTTCATGAAGACACGTGTTTATTTTTACCCGGGACATAACTTCTATCAATTCGTCCTGCTTGTTCTCCAAAGCGCCTGTTCAATGCCACCCCGAACGCTCGATTCTTGAACCTTCTTGGCAGAAGTTTCGAGATGCCGACTTACACTAGATAAGGAGCTGCGCGTCACCTTGTCGAGTCAGTCCCGCTCTCGCTTGCTGTTACGCCGCCAAATCACTGCTCGCTTTTCCGCTGTCTCAATGCTCATTTTCTATTTTGCATGGCATAAGTTCGCCTCATTAAACTTTGTTTTGAGGCGGGATTTTCGCCGCTACTGCTCCTGTCATTCGTGACATTTCTGGTGGAGGTGCGGTGTCCCTCATTCCAAGCCCAAGGAAAACAAAGCGACGCCGACGCCGGCTTCGACCCTCTCTCTCCGTTGTCGTTATGCCTGTCTTACCCCGGACGCCTGCTTCCTTCGACGGCGACGTCTACGAAGACATGGAAGACTGACTCATCCAGTACGAGCGAGTGGCCCGGCACAATGGGTGGACTCCTGAGCAATGCCTGCGGTGCGTCTACTTAACCCTCGAGGGCACGGCGCGACAAAATTTCGAGAATCATGAAACCTCGGTTGCGTCATGGGACCAGCTGAAATGTGAGCTTCGACGGACGTTCGCCAGTCAGCACGGACTGGAAAGAGCCGAGGACATCTTTTGAACGAGGAAGCGAGGCCTCAACGAGAGCATCACCAGCTACGTTGGAGACGTCCTACGCCTGCTTGCGCGCGCCGACCCTCAGGCGACGGAGGAAAAGAAGTTGAAGGTTCTCATGCGCGGCGTAACGCAGAACACGTTTGAAGTCTTGTATTCAACCCACCTGTGACCGTCGAGGCTTTCGTGACGGAAGCGTCAAACATCGAACTCGCCCTCCTTGCGAGAGCCGAGTCACTATAGGCGGGTTCCCGTCGTTGCCGGTCCAACGCCGTATATCTGCGACGTCGGCACTAGGATCTCGGGCATCCGCGAGATTATCCGCGACGTCGCCCGGTAGGAGTTCCAGAAGCTGCTCCCTGCTACCGAACGCCCGGCCTCACCCTTGATCGCCGAGGTCGTTCGAGAAGAATTACATTGAGCCTTCCAACCCCAGGCTCCCGTCGACGTGCCAGCACCCAAGGAACCGACGCTGAGCCACGCCGCAATCGCCCGACCACCACCACCCCTTGCTCACCCTTATACGGCGCCACTGCGACGTGAACCTCCAGCGCCGCAGTACTTCCGCTCAGAGCAACCTACACCAAGGAAGACGGACGTCTGGAGGATGGTTGACCGACGCCCGCTGTGCTACCACTGCGGGAAAGCTGACCATGTGTACCAGCGATGCCCCTACCTGTAGCTTGGGCTTCGTGGGTTCTGCACCTACAAGCTCGCCAAAGGCGACGACAACAGTCGCTTTCTTGGCACTGTGAGTGTTAACGGCATGTCAGCGCTCCAACGGGACTACGAGGGGCGTTCATAAAGTTCGTATTATCGGCTCAAAAAATCAAATAAAACGGAACAAAACAGGCATCAACATGAGCGCACGTCCCTCTAGTTTCATCACAGTATAAACATCGCATGCTATAGCAGCTCGGGATGCCGCTAGGGAGACGAAACCAAAATGGCACGGCCCGTTGCTGCCAAGCGCATGCAGTGATCCGTTTTTTTTTTTTCATTTGAAGGGAAGCAATGCCAAGGATATCCATTCCAATCTGGGAGCGTTGTTCGGGGACAACGCCCCAGTTTACGACACTTTTGGTTAAATGACACAGACGCTTCTAGTGTGGCCAAATAAGAGGAAAGCATTTCAAGGACGGCAACCAAGTGATTGCTGAAGTGGAGCGAATTTTGAACACTCAATAGAGGAGTTCTATAACAATGGCCTCCGGAATGTGGTGCATCGCTGGAAAAAGTGGGAAACTTTCGGTGGCGAACATGTAGAGAAAGTCTCAACTCCTACTCGAGTTTGATTGCTGAATCTCTATTCCTTCGTGACAATAATACGAACTTTATGAACGCCCCTCGTACACGCAGTGATCGACAACTTGGTGGGACGAGGGGTGCGATTCACCGAGACTTCCCACTCGCCCTGCCAACATTCGCCGAACGAATAAACTAACTGCTTTCTATGCCCTGCAATCGGCGCTGACGGCACAGCCGTTGTTGGAGCATTGTATAACGTAATCGTAGTTCTTTTGTTGAGGCGTGAAAGCAGATGTGCCGCCTTCTGTCCTCGTACGAAAACTAAGAGCGTAGGAAAGCAGTTGCTACAAGGGTTGTCTCGAACTTTTGTCTACCGTGAAGTTCAGCGTCGAACATCAAGGTCCTAGCAATCCGGCAAACTCCTGAACCTTTAAAAAATTTGATGAAGTTTGACTAATTAACAGTGTCGTCCGACGTTCAAAAAATATTTAAAATCCGAAAAAGAAATTTTTTTATGAAATAATTTGCCGGTACTAATACATCATATAACTTTTCATGATAAATGCACTTATACAGAAAGTTCACCCTAATCACATAAACAAACCAATTATAGGCCAACTACCCACATTAAATGCATTGTAAAAACACTGGTTGACATTATATGTGGAATAAACTCTCGAGATCAAGCATAGCACGACGCTTCCCAAAGCCAAGCACTATGACTGACTTGCTCATACATACGTATGAGCAACAAGGCGAAGAAAAAAATTATCAAAATATTTAAGCAATTTTTAAGAACTAGTCCTGAAACGAAACAGTACCACTCAAAAACACACCTAGGCAATTTTTCCACTCGTTTATTGTATGTGGAAAAAATAGTATTTATATATTTATTGACAGATACAATTATTCCTTGCATGGGATAAAATAAGAGTGGTGTTCTATGAAAAAGCACTATAATCGAATGAAAAACCAATCAGATAACCTTCATATTATTCAGATAAGCACCGGCATGTAATAATTTCTAAATGATTAAAAGGTAACACAGGGGAAGTTTACAAGTGTTACTAAAAAGAGGTACATAGAAAACCTTATAGAAAAGACTTACTCAGCGATGATGAAATAAACAAATGGAAATATAAAGGTACCAAACGTACACGTGCAACTTAGAAAGAAAAACAAAATAGATGTCATGATAAAGAGCCACGTAACAATGAGACAAACGTGTCATAGTTTGTTGTCTGTGCGATTTCGCTTGCCAACCCATTCCAGATCAGAAAATAATCAGATAAGCTAAGATTATTAGTGCAACATTAGTGCATTAATAATAATTGGGGTTGTGTGGATATTTATACACTCGCTGTAGATGAGCAATTTAGCCAGTGCAGTACAACCGCTAGCCTGGGGTCTTTAACGTGCACCACGCAGTAGTGATACACGACCTCACACCGGTACGATACTCATCCAGATCGAAACGGGCAGAGGTGAGGATTGAGCCCAGGATCCTGGGTTCTGCTGCGCAAGCTTTCGCTCCACGTGCTCCGAGCTGGTGTGCGCTAGCCCACTCGGCCACCGATCCCCATTCAATGCACTGTGAAAAGCACTGGTTCGCATTATATATCCAGACCAATCAAAAGAAAACGTGCAAACACATCTTTAGGATGCTGGTGGTAGGACAAAGAATGGGATGCTTGCGATTTCAGGAGCATCCTATAGCTACTTTACGAACTGCAAGTTTGCAAACAACAAGCACCTTATACAACTCTCACATACACAAAACAGCAGAAAGAAACGTAATGTATCACGCACGAGGAGGAATCATGACTGTGATAGAAAGGTATGAACTTGGGTGAGTATGTGGTACAATTAAACGCGCTAAACACGCGAATGGCTTAGTAGAAGGACGTACACCCCAAAGCGCTACTCACAACTGGCCTAACTTCGTAAAGAGATACGTACCGCTCTCACAACAAGGCACATAATCCAACCTTTATCACCCAAACGCTTATTAATTTTTGATGCGAGTGCATTCTTTAGCTACTTCACCCGGTTTTCGCGATGCGGAATGTGGCCTCGATTTCGTCGTGCGTATGCGCGGCAAGCGTATGCCCGCGCAGACTCAGGCGCGCGGCGCGGCACCTCAGCATACGCAGGCGTCGCGCGTATGCGAACGCCATCCTCGACGTCGCCCTAGAGGTCGTCCGAGAGGTCGTCCTAGACGTCGTTTTTGAAGTTGTCCTCTAGAACATTGTCCTCGACGTCGTCCTAGACGTAGTCCTCGAGATCGCCCTAGAGGTCGTCCTAGAGGTCGTTCTAGACGTCATCTTCGACGTCGTCCTCTAGGTCGTCCTCGGCGTGGTCGTAGACACCGTCCTTGAAGTCGTCCTAGTGTTCGTGCTAGAGGTCGTCGTTGAGATCGCCCTAGAGATCGTCCAAGAAGTCGTCTTTGACGTCGCCCTCTAGGACGTCGTCTTTGATGTCGTTCTACCAAGGAGATAAACCCGCGCCGCACATACATGAAACACCAGTACGCACACGTTCACATTTGCGTCCAAGTTACGAAGCAATCACTCATATCTGCGACGCAAGCAGGTAAACAAGCGCCGCGCATACACGCAGCGGCAGTACGCAAACATTCATATTCTCGCTCAAGCTAGGAAGCAATTATCGGTTTCAGTTGAGCTATACTCTGTTCACCCTTAAGCTGAGACTACGGTGTGCTACGTGCCTACCAGGCCGGCCAGCCGCCACCCTCTTATCAAGTGATCCGGTTTTCCACGCGTGGGTATGACCGGGAGCGTGATGACGTGGCGAAAGAGAGGGGTATGTCTGGTCCAACGAGGACGTAGCTTTAACCGCAGTCTCAGCTGAGGGGCGAAAGGAGCATTGCTGATGCATGGTCAGTTATTGCGGTGAAACAGCTTGAACATTAAACGATTACACAGAGACAGGACAAAACACCCACTCGAAGCTGCAATGATGGTGGGGAAACAGCTTGAACATTAAAGGGGCGGTGCAACAATTTTTGTGCTTTGTGCGAATACCGCTTAGTACGAATCCCTACTGTTTATTACCGATAAAACACGTGTTCCTTTTTCTTACCACGCAGTAGAAGTTGCAGACAAATAATAAAGAAAAACAAGAAGCGTTCATGCCCTCAACTCGATCGCAGCCAGAACAAGCGACCACGTGATCTGGAGCCAATTATATGCTGCCAGTGTTGATCATAGCCAAGCGCAGAGGTTGGCCAAGCACAAGACGTGCGCTGAGTTCCAAACATTGTTGGGGTTCGGTAATTGTCGTCATTGAAGCGATTGGACACGAGACACCACCCGAATGCTTGCCGAGCTGTTGATTATCACGAGCCCATATCGAGCCCTCATGTAATGCTCGGGGTCAATCTGTGAGCCGCATTCAAATATCATCACTGGGAGATTCTTCAAATGGCAGCTAGGTAATCAAGTTTTTCGAAGGAGAGACTGAAAGAAAACCTCGGTTTTATCCTTGAAATCGCACCGCAACAAGGAGGTTTTCTGGTCAGTGGCATTGCGTGCGAGTATACCTGCAGAGTCTCACTAGTGCCAGTAAACTTGAGTAAAGTGAAAAACATTCTAATCGAATATCGTGGCACCGTCTCCTTAAACGATTACACAGAAACACGAAAAGACACACACACGAAGCTGCAATGATGGTGGGAAAACAGCTTGAACATTACACGATTTCACACAGACAGAAGATTAAACATTTACGCTGAGGCGAAGCAATTACTCAATTATGAAGTGGCGCTTTGCAGTCGTGTTGGTGTCAATGATTGCGTACGTAAACCCTTCTTGAAATAAAGTATTTACTCAAAATTTCCATCGTCGTATTGAAAGTGGGCTGTGTCGTGAGTCTCATGACGAATAATGCTATTGCAATTCACAGACAACGAACAATAGCGGCTTCTGCGACCGATGTTTTTTAAACCCTGAAAGATTCCCAGCTGTCATATTTTGCAAGTGTTTATGGTATAAAACAAACATTAGCAGTCCTCTGTTCATCCGCAGTACAATCACAGCGATAGCTGCGACACCTCACGGCGAAGTCGGTGGGCATCGACGTCGCGTTCACGGACCGTGGGGTGCATGAACACAGCGTTCGGAACAAAATACACATCTGTTTTGTACCGAACGCTTCTGTTTTGTTCCATTTTGTTACGAACGCTTTTTTTGTTTTTTTGTTCCAAAGTGCATGAAAGCGCATGTCACGTCACGAGCTTTTGGCATTGACAGTGTAACGACGACATTTTGTTATGGGCTATTTTGTCCCCAGAGCACGCGTGCAGTGGTCATCGGGTACTACAATAACCTAAGTATCGGCGACGTGCGCGATTGAAAGCGTCGCAGTGGTCGGCTTCCCCTAAATTGAACGAATAGTGACTATGACGTCAGCAAAGGTTTTCTTATCGACAGAAATAAGAGCAATTGAAGAACTTTACTTTTGACAGTGTTGGCAGTGTTTCTTTCAGAGCGCAATGATTTCAAGCTTCCACCATGCTAAGTTCAAACACCATTGAACTTGTTATTCGCTAAGTAACGACGTCACGAGAGGAAACCATAAAATGGCGCCACCAAAATATGTCGTCGATAATACAGCGGTTTACTATACTTCGTTTCAGCTTGGGTCCAGACGCAGCCGATGCTACAAGCGCGAGCTCAGGCTCCAGCGTCCCTGCCAAGCACGCGCGCTCGTGCAGTACAGGCACTGTTCAGGGCCACACGCTCGTGCTTGTAGCATCGGCTGCGTCTGGACCCAAGCTGAAACGAAGTATAACGCTCTAATACAACTCAGCAAAAAAAAAAAAGAAAAAGGAACTGTAGCGTATTTTAGTGAGTCTCCCACTTCGCATGCAGCGGATCAAGGTACAATCCCGAAAAGCCGCGGGCGATTATTTTTTTGAGTATCTGGCACCATCAACGACGGACCCTACATCGCTAACTGAATCAACAACATCAACAACTACAACATCGACTACGGACGACATTCCCAGCGGTGGGAAGAGCCCGCAAAAGCTGTCGCTGCAAAATGTTACAATCGATTGGGCGGTAAAGATTGGATGATGCGTCTCGTTGCTATAGCGGTAGGTTTGTCGTTTCCTAAATTAGCAGCGCTTTGTGGTGTTCGTCGTTATAAATCTAGTCCTCTTTAGCGCTTTTAATCCTCTAGATGACCGTGGTGATTGCTCCACCATCTTATATGCTTGACAATTCTGACACACATTCGTAGGAATGTCACATCCGCAATTACAAGATTACACGTATGCTGTTTCATTCTCTTCACTATTTCCCGTAGTACATAATAGATCAAAGTTTTAGGAATGCATCTCCATGTAAAAAAAGAATTGGTAGGGGCAAGAATTATTTGAAATCGTCGCAAAAGCACCTCGGTAAAACCTTTTCAGTACAGCGAACACCCATCAAAAAGGTTTTTCGGCTTACTTCAGCCTTTCCACAGCCATTTTACGTTCTTCAAAATTGAATGGTGCCCAATGCAACGGCAGCCTACTTTGGGCTTCAAAAAGACTTTTAATCTCGAAATAGAGGTGCTGAAATTGTGTAATATCGGTGTAAGTTTCTGTAACGGCGCTTTTACAATCTTAAAAGTGCAAAATTTTTTGGTGTGTAGTTGCTATTTTTGTTACGACGCAGACGAAGATTTGAGAACCAAATGGCGGCTGCGTCTGCTACTATGGCAACCAGTGTTAGCCACAGCACTACTTAGTACTTGGCGGGAGGCTCAGCGGTAAACTACACGTACCCTTCAAGGGCTGGGACAACCCTAAAACAAGCGTTGTATGAAGGCTCCCTACGATACTTCATCGAACTAGCCTGCCAATCGACTCGTGTAAGCCAGTCTAATATCACGCCAAAAACACGACCAAGTTTTGGGTCTCTGCGACCTATAAAACCTTCGCAGCCGAGATCAGGCAAAGGTACCCAAAACAATTTGAAGGGCAATTTAAGTTCCAAGTCGTATAATGCATGAATTGGAGTCTTTGACGTTCGATCGTTTAAATTTGACTAGAGGACAATAAAGTGCCGTAGTGGGGCGGGAAGAAGAGCCTATATATTATCAATTTCCCCGCTAGATATAGCGGAAAAAGTGACTTGTGCATATTGTCACGAATGACGAAGTGATGAGGCAGGTGAATAACTGAGGAAACTAAACGTTTAATGAGGGCGAACTTGTGCCCAAAATAAAGAAGGAAACAAAAGATAACAGCAGAGCGTCGCGGGCGTCGAAATCGGCGAAAGAGCAGAATCGAACGCTGGGGCGAAACTGACTCCGGGTTGCCACGCGGAGCCCCTTTTGTACCCGCGTGGGCTTCTGGAACATGCGGCGTAGAAGGTTCGGTGTGTGGAACATTCTAACCTCGAATCAGCAAGACGGTTCTCGAATTCACCAGAACATCACATTACAGCATTATCAAAAATGTGTAGACGCGGCCAGGAATCGAACCCTGGCCTTTTGCGTAGAAGGCGAGCGCGATAACCGTTAGGCCACGGGCGCGCTGCCTACTTGGTCAGCTGCGCCCGCGGCATTATTCCCCCTTTAAAAAAGTGCATCGGCCCGATGCAGCACAAAGTAAAAACAAAACAAAAGAAATCCACAGCAAAAGGACAGCATAATCGCGAGCCGCAGTTCACAGTTCACAGTTCACTCGTCGACGAGGGTGGAAAGTTCTATCGTTCGTAATACGGCTTCAGCCGCACGACGTGCACCACCTCGGGTCGCGGCTGACGTCTTGCAGATGGGCGCGTTCCGTCGGGAAGGACTTCGTAGTTCAGATCGCCGAGGCGTCGGATGATCTTGTAGGGTCCAAAATAGCGTTTCAGAAGCTTTTCGCTGAGACCGCGGCGCCGTATCGGTGTCCACACCCACACCCTGTCTCCGGGCTGGAAGTGGACGGCGCGGCGCCGAAGATTGTACCGGCGAGCGTCGACACGCTGTTGATCGTGGATTCGAAGGCGGGCTAGTTGGCGTGCCTCTTCTGCTCTCTGACTGACCGCGTGGGCATCGTCGCATCCGTCCTCCACTGGCTCATGGGGCAGCATGGCGTCCAGCATGGTTGTCACTTTCCTGCCATGCACCAGCTCGAATGGTGTAAACCCGGTTGTTTCTTGAGCTGCGGTGTTGTAGGCGAACGTGACGTATGGTAATACCTCGTCCCACGTCTTGTGCTCTACGTCGACGTACATGGAGATCATGTCGGCGATCGTCTTGTTGAGCCGCTCCGTTAGCCCGTTGGTCTGCGGATGGTACGCGGTGGTCCGACGATGGCTGGTGTGGCTGAGCCGAAGGATCTCTTGCGTGAGCTGAGCCAAGAACGATGACCCTCGGTCGGTTATCAAGACTTCGGGGGCGCCATGTCGAAGGAGAATAGATTCGACGAAAAACTTGGCGACTTCCACCGCTGTTCCCGACGGCAGGGCTTTCGTCTCGGCGTATCGCGTAAGATAATCGGTCGCGACAATAATCCAGCGGTTTCCTTGCGTCGATGTTGGGAATGGCCCAAGTAAATCCATTCCGACCTGCTGGAAAGGCGTAGTCGGGGCAGATATCGGCTGCAGGAGTCCTGCTGGCTTCGTCGGAGGCTTCTTACGTCGTTGGCACTCATGGCACGACCGTGTATACAAATGGACGGTTTTCGGGAGTCTCGGCCAGTAGTACTTGTCACGAATCCGGGCGAGTGTCCTGCTGTAGCCAAGGTGTCCAGCCGTCGGGTCGTCGTGGCAAGCTTGAAAAATATCTTCTCGCAAGCTGGCAGGAACAACCAACAGCCAGGCAGGGTTGCTGGTTCCGAAGTTCTTCTTGAAAAGCACGCCTCGCCGCAGAACGAAGCTTGACAAGTCTCGGGCCAAGAATCGCGGAACGGAACTTCCCTGACCTTCGAGGTGTTCGATCACGGCGCGAAGTTCGGGGTCGTCTCGTTGAAGTGCTCCCATGTCGGTATCTGTAATTGCTCCGAGAAAACGGGCGTCATCGTCGTCGTCGGTGCTGTCGGGAGGATATTCGACTGGGGCCCTTGACAAACAATCGGCGTCATTATGCTTGCGGCCAGACTTGTGCACAATTGTCACGTCGAATTCTTGCAGTCGAAGGCTCCAGCGAGCAAGGCGTCCTGACGGGTCCTTGAGATTGGCGAGCCAACAGAGAGCGTGGTGGTCCGTGACAACGCGGAACGGGATCCCGTACAGGTATGGGCGGAACTTGGTTATCGCCCAGACGACAGCAAGACATTCTTTGTCGGTCGTTGAATAATTTTTTCTGCCTTAGACAGCGCCCGGCTTGCGTAAGCGATTACTCGCTCTGCCCCTTCCTGTCGCTGAACGAGTACTGCACCGAGACCGGTATTGCTGGCGTCCGTGTGGATTTCTGTCTCCGCCGACTGATCGAAATGCCCGAGGATAGGGGGCGACTGGAGCCTTCGCTTGAGTTCGTCGAACGCTTGTTCTTGCTCCTCTCCCCACTGGAACTGCACGTCGTCCTTCGTCAGATGCGTCAGCGGTGCAGAAATCCGTGCAAAGTCACGAACAAAACGTCTGTAGTAGGCGCACAGCCCAAGGAATCTTCGGACGGCCTTTTTGTCTGATGGTTTGGGGAATTCGGCGACAGCGGACGTCTTTGCAGGATCAGGGCTTACCCCCTGAGCACTCACGACGTGGCCCAAGAATTTCAGCTCACCATAGGCGAACCGACACTTGGAAGGCTTGAGGGTCAACCCAGCAGCCTTGAAGGCCCGTAGCACGGCTCGCAGTCGTCTCAGGTGCTCGTCGAATTCGCTCGCGAATACCACAACGTCGTCAAGGTAGACGAGACAGCTCTGCCATTTCAAGCCGGAAAGGACGGTGTCCATAACGCGCTGGAAGGTGGCCGGCGCTGTGCACAGCCCGAACGGCATTACTTTAAATTCGTACAGTCCGTCCGGCGTGACGAAGGCCGTCTTCTCACGATCTCGTTCGTCGACCTCAATCTGCCAGTACCCGCTCTTCAGGTCCATCGACGAAAAGTATCGGGCGTGGCGCAGCCGGTCCAGGGTGTCGTCGATGCGGGGCAGCGGATAGACGTCCTTTTTTGTTACTGCGTTCAGCCGGCGATAGTCCACACAGAACCTCAGTGTTCCGTCTTTCTTCTTCACCAAGACTACTGGGGAAGCCCACGGACTGTTGGAGGGCTGGACGATGTCGTCATCAAGCATTTCCTGAACTTGCTTCTGGATGGCTTCCCTTTCTTTCACAGAGACTCGGTACGGTGGCCGATGCACAGGAAGTGCGTTGTCATCAGTAACTATTCGATGCTTCGCGACCGTCGTCTGGCGCACCTTTGATGACGTGGCAAAGCACTCATTGAACTCGGCGAGGAGGTCAGTCAGCTGTCGTCGGTGGGGGAGGGGAGGGTTGGGTCGATGTCGATATCTGACGGCGTGGTTCTCTTATGCTGCGTCGGAGAGGCGTCTTCTGAGATCACGGCGATAGCGGCTGAGTCCTGAATTTCCTCGACGTAGCCCACAGCTGCACCCTTTGTAAGGTGCTGTGACTCTTGCCGGAAGTTGGTGACAAGAGCGAGTGTACGCCCATCCTGGAGCTCGGTTACGCCTCTTGCAATGCCAATCCCTCGTCCTAGGAGAAGTTGGACGCTTCCTTCCAGCAGGGCTACACCGCAGGTGGCTTCTTCGGTCCCGACGGGCACAAAGACACTCGACAGCGGCGGCAGGTTGACGTGGCTGGTGAGGACTCGCACTGCAGCTAACGTCGCTTTGGGATCTTCTGCCGATGGGACAGGCTTTCGAGGCGTCAGCTTGTTCTCCCCGCACCTCCACCAAAATGTCACGAATGACGAAGTGATGAGGCGAGTGAATAACTGAGTAAACTGAAACGTTTAATCCGTGCGAACTTGTGCCGAAAATAAAGAAGGAAACAAAAGATAACAGTAGAGCGTCGCGGGCGTCGAAGTCGGCGAAAGAGCAGAATCGAACGCTGGGGCGAAACTGACTCCGGCTTGCCACGCGGAGCCCTTTTGTACCCGCGTGGGCTTCTGGAACATGCGGCGTAGAAGGTTCGGTGTGTGGAACATTCTAACCTCGAATCAGCAAGACGGTTCTCGAATTCACCAGAACATCACATTACAGCATTATCAAAACATGTGTAGACGCGGCCAGGAATCGAACCCTGGCCTTCTGCGTAGAAGGCGAGCGCGATAGCGAGCGTTGGGCCGACGGTGCGCCGCATGCCTCTGGTCGGCTGACGCCTCGCGGCAGATGATAGAGCGACGGTGGCAGTCCTGATGTCCACGTATAGGTCGGCGTCCGGGACACAGTCGAGTAGGTCGTTGGGCTCAGACCTTCGTATGCTCAATTTGTGGTAAATTGGTAGACGTGGTCGGCTGACCCGCGAGTGATAGTCACAACGGGTGACGATCGGCCGTTCTCCACGTCGGTCTTTCGCGGCGCAGTTTGTTTGGGCGGACGTTGCGCCCAGATCTTCTTGGCGTCGGGAATACTGGACTGAGGCGTCACGGACGCGGTGGACAGACGTAAATACTTGTGAGTTGGGCGGTTTCCGTGGTCGATGCGGCGAATTTACGAAGCGCTTGATGACCCACGAAACCTCAGCGCTGAGCGCTCTGCACGAACTTCCTCTGGAGATCCTCATCGACGACTAGACGGATGGTCGCCGAAGTACCACCGCAGGATTCAGGACCAGGAGATCCGAGCGCGTTGGATCGGACAGCGTGTCCCAGCCGAATGCTGAAGCAGAAGATGTGCTGTCAAATCTGTAGTGCTGCTCTCGATGTTGCGTTGTGTTGACGCTCACGAAAGCTCAATCGACGGGGTGTTGTGTAGTAGGTTTCTGAGTTTTGCCGTTCGTACATAGTATGCAGTTTGAACGCCACAGCACGTGCCCCGACTCGCAGTGGCGCGTGTTCAGCTCGAGCATGCTAGCACCGCTGTAGAACAGTTGACCCTGGGATTTGGAATAAAGAAGTCAGGCAGCGACCGGTGTCCTTCCTCGCCTCCGGCGGGGCCCGCGAGCGACGCGGGCTCCCCGCCGTACCGGGTCCCCTTCGCGGATGAACCCGAAGTCTACTCCCCGGCTACGACAACGCCTGCAGCAACGGCTGCCGTCTCTTTCCCCGACTTTGACGAGCTACACGTTCGGGCCGTTGCAGCCAGTTTTTCGACATCCCCGTAGGCTCTTGCAATGCCAATCCCTCGTTCTAGGAGAAGTTGGACGCTTCCTTCCAGCAGGGCTACACCGCAGGTGGCTTCTTCGGTCCCGACGGGCACAAAGACACTCGACAGCGGCGGCAGATTGACGTGGCTGGTGAGGACTCGCACTGCGGCTAACGTCGCTTTGGGATCTTCTGCCGATGGGACAGGTTTCCGAAGCGTCAGCTTGTTCTCCGCAAGGTCGATGATGGCGCCGTATTCACACAAGAAGTCCATTCCGAGAATGACGTCCCTCGAACAGTCTTGCAGAACGACGAACTTCACAGGGCAGGTTTCACCGTGGATCTCAACGCGAGCAGTGCACCTGCCGACAGGTGTAATCAGATGTCCACCGGCGGTTCGTATCTGCGGTCCGTCCCACGACGTCGTAACTTTCCGAAGGCGACGAGAGAGTCTCCCACTCAAAACGGAGTAGTCTGCTCCGGTGTCGACGAGTGCCGTCGCGTCGTGGCCGTCGATGATAACGTTGAGGTTATTCGACACCGTTGCAGAAACGTCGTTTCGCGGCGTTGCGGCGTTAGAGTGGGAGTGCTCCGACGATCTTGGAGGATCTTGGCACCGTTCGTCTTCGGCAACACCACCTCCCGGCATTGCCGCGCCTAGTTTTCCCGACGGGAAGCAATGGGTGACAGGCTGTCCCGGCGAGACCGGCGGAAGGGCGATGGCGAGCGTCGGGGAGACGGTGAACGGAATCCTCGGCGGGGAGACGACTCAGGAGATGAAGAGCGGCGGAGGTAGTCCTCGATGTCCCGAGGTCGCTCTCCGAGACGCGGTCGAGGGTCGTTGGGCGCAAACCCTCGTAGGCCCAGCTGGCGGTAGGGGCATCGTCGGTAGATGTGGTCGGCTTCCCCGCAGTGATAGCACAACGGGCGTCGATCGGCCGTCCTCCACACGTCGGTCTTTCGCGGCGCAGCTTGTTCTGGGCGGACGTGCGCCCGATCTTCTTGGCGTCGGGAATACTGCGGCACTGGAGGCTCACGTCGGGGTGGCGCCGTATACTTGTGAGCTGGGGGCGGTGGTCGTCGGGTAGCTGCGGCGTAACTCAGCGTGGGCGGTTCGGGAGTGGCGCCGACGAGAACTTCTGGCTGCAGCGCCTGATGAACTTCTTCCCGGACAACCTCGGCGAGCGACAGTGAGGACGGGCGATCCGCAGCGGGAAGTACCTTGCGGAGTTCTTCCCGGACGACTTCACGGACGATCTCCCGAAGGCTGTCGGCACTGCTGGTATTCAGGTCCAGAAGGGAAGCAGCGACGGTTGGAGCAGCAGGCGCGCCGGCGATTCGGTGGTAGTGGCTTGCTCGGGCCGTCAGTGCGCGCTCGATGTTGGTGGCTTCGCTCACAAAAGCATCGACGGTCGTCGGGGGTTGCGGACCAGGCCTCCGAAAATTTCTGCCTTGACGCCACGCATGAGGACTCGAAGTTTCTTTTCCTCGGCGGCCTCCGGATCGGCTCGGGCACTTAGCCGCAGGACGTCCTCAACAAAGCTGGTCACGCTTTCGTTGGGGCCCTGCACCCTTGTTTGAAGTAGGTCCTCTGCTCGCTGGCGACGGTGGTGGTTAACGAACGTCCGCTTCAGTTCGGCGACGCAGGACTCCCATGTAGTGAAGGAGGCTTCGTGGTTTTCAAACCAGTGCCTCGATGTACCCTCCAGCGAGAAGTACAGGTTCTGGAGGCGCTGCTCAGCCGTCCATCCGTTGTGGCGAGCTACACGTTCGTAATGCTGCAGCCAGTCTTCGACATCCTCGTAGGCTTCGCCGTGAAAGGGCGTTGGAGTGCGGGGAGCGACGGGCAGGATGACGACGGGTGCGGTGGTCATGGTCGGTATTTTCTTCCTCCGGTTTTCGGGCAAGGGGCCCAATTCGGGGGACTGACCCCTGATCCGACGGCTTCTTCGGGCTTCGGCGTCTTCGGCGAAGGGTAGCCTTCCGGGGCTGAGCACCTCACTCGGGCGGGTTGTCTTCGTAGGGGTACGCTTTACGGGCATAGGATGGTACCCCGCACCTCCACCAAAATGTCACGAATGACGAGGTGACAAACAAGGAATAACTGAGGAAACTGAAACGTTTAATGGGGGCGAACTTGTGCCCAAAATAAAGAAGGAAACAAAAGATAACAGCAGAGCGTCGCGGGCGTCGAAATCGGCGAAAGAGCAGAATCGAACGCTGGGGCGAAACTGACTCCGGGTTGCCACGCGGAGCCCCTTTGTACCCGCGTGGGCTTCTGGAACATGCGGCGTAGAAGGTTCGGCGTGTGGAACATTCTAACCTCGAATCAGCAAGACGGTTCTCGAATTCACCAGAACATCACATTACAGCATTATCAAAAATGTGTAGGCGCGGCCAGGAATCGAACCCTGGCCTTTTGCGTAGAAGGCGAGCGCGATAACCGTTAGGCCACGGGCGCGCTGCCTACTTGGTCAGCTGCGCCCGCGGCAATATAGCCGTGGAGTTATTATAATGTACGCTAAAGGTTGCGAAGACGTGACAGTGTGAAGTAACTTGAATGAACATCATGTCTGACCACGCCTTTCATTCTAGGGAGGAGGAGTACAATTCATCGAAGAGAATGACGAAATACCGGTGGCGCCCGTCCCTCTGTTGTGGTTCGACGTGAGTATGAAACAACGGCGTGAGGGCAAGCAAAATGTCTGGGGCGGACATCTTGTCTCGTGTGCGAGCGGGCCAAGCACCAGACCCTGACTGGCCTTCGTTCAGAGCATCAAGTTTGCAGGAATGCGGTAAGTATTATTTTGTACTGTTCCTTTTCATCTAAACTCCTGATGATGTGCTAGCACACATTTTTGATCTGCCCTCTGTTAGCATGCTTGACCACATTAGCTTGCATGCAGTTGCTCAATTTAGCTAGCTCCATAATCTTCATAGTGACACATGCACATTTACAGTAGTGACCGAGTCCTTCAATACGCTACTGGTCACAAAACTTTCTCGTAATGCTGTGGGAAAGCATTGCATGCTGCCAAGAACGGCCGTGGTGCTGTCCTACTCTGGAGAGGTTCGACGGACAGCTTAGAGGCTCGTTTTTATCTGCAGCAAGTTCGCTTCGGCGCCGTGCTGTGCAGCTTGTGTTTGTATCTTGAAATATTGTACCAATGGCCAGATTTTGGTGTTTGGTGAGATTGAGATCTCGGCAGGCTTGTACTGTAGGAGCTGACATTTCTTTAACAGACACGTCGCCTGCTAACGTGAGTAAAGAGGGAGGGTTTGTCTGCCCCAGAGTGCCATTTGCTGCGGGAAACAAGACGCCGTCGCGTCGTCTGCTACCAGAACCGAAGAAAGGTGGATCATCTGTTACGCACTGTATGCTGCGAGTGAAACGATAGAAAACAAAGCTGCATTGCGAACTTCTGCTATTTAACAAGGGACGCAATTGACGACCCGTGCTTCACTTGGAAGTGCCAATTCATTCTAAAGCGTCATATGCCTAGGCGCGAGGTATCATGTGACCACAGAGCAGCCGCTTGCAGCCCGAGTTTCCTTTTCTATCCCAGGGCAAGTGTTCTTTACGGGATTCTCTCCCATTCTTAGACGGTTGATAGTTTAAAAAAAGGCTGTCCTGAAAGCCCAAGAAATGGCAGTTCCAACAAGGGTACAGGCACCGTGCTAGGCCTAACAGCCACGGACCGATATATCAGATTTTTAAACTGGAGCTTATCACAGCCAAGCGCAGCGCGTCTCGCGTGCGTCGCCGAAGAATCAATATTGTTTTTATTTGCTTTGATTGTCAAAAAACATCATAAAACTTTGTGAGAGCATTCATAATTGACCATACAAGCCAAAGCTGTGAAGTTACGAAAATTGGGGCCCTGTCTCCCCTTCAGAAAGGTTATTTGATTAACACGAATGTTTTTTATTAAATTTATGAATATTGCGTACAAATTATAACGTCTCTTAAATTTTTACAAAAATTTTAAACACTCTCACTGTGTCTGGCAACCGTTCCAAAGCTACCCAAACCCATCCGAAACACCTGAAGGTTCGGGCGTTCTTCTGAAACTTCCCGAAACCCAAGTTTCTGAAAAAGTTTCTTCCCATCATCAGTGCATAATGTTGATCAGCAAAATAGGTAATGCTTTCTTATGTTATGCCTTGCTTATCTTGCAGCCTTCGACGCTCAGCTGCTAAGGTCTTGATAGACCTGCACATCCAGAATGGGCACCTACAGCAGCAGAACAGGGAACTGCAAGTCTGTTGGGCAGGTGCTCAGGCACGTGGTGTCTTTCAAGCACCAGGGAGAGCAGGCGAGGCCCGGGGAACAGGCGACACCCCAGGAACTGGCCAGGCCTGAACCACCCGAGCTGTTCCTGATGCCTCTCAGCAACATGGAACAGTTTTGTGCTGCAGAAGCGCAGCTGAAGAACTTCACCAACAGGAGACTGCCGGTATTTATGTGTCCTCTTTTTCACAATATTGACGGGTATAAGGCTGCGATTCTTACTTTGTGGTTTAACTTGGGTTATCTGAAGATTTATGCAAATGGGGTTGAAATGTGGACTGAAGCCTTTTACTGTAATATTTCAAATAGACGCCCACCCAAACTGTGTTTTAAGCACAGTCTGTGGCAAATTAAAAATGAGTAAGATGCCCCACCTTCATTACGGGCCTTCTGTTATTTATAACAGCAGAGTGCACGCACAGCCAATGCATGATGGAAGGCTATTTATTGTAAGGGACATCCTTAAACTGAACCCTGCGATAGAATTGTGTCAAGGTGATGCAACGCCAGTTGCACGTTTTGCAAGTCAGCTTTAGTAGCCTGCGTATAGTTTCTGCATTTGTTAAACTGCAGCAGAATTAATTGGGGGGCTAGTTGGTTGAACATCTAGACAGTGGTTTTAAAAAGCGCAAAGGACTAAGAAGAGAAGGAGGGGACAGGACAGAGCGCTCTGTCCTGTTCCCTCCTTCTCTTCTTGGTTCTTTGCGCTTTTTAAAACCACCGTCTAGTTGTTAAACTGTGTTTCATAGAGGCTACTGAAGGGAGAAATGCTGGACGGTGGCCACCAAAAATTAAGTGTTTGTGCGTCGTTACATTTTTGAACAGTTTTTTCCACCCGAAGGTCATGTAGACAAGAGGCCTTCATGTGCATCCTCATTGAATGGCATTTTAAGTCTTTTTCAACTGCCACTTGAAATTTTTTTAAGTAAAACATTTCACAACGGGGGAAGTGAAATCGCCCAACACATTTTCCTTTGGGTGCTTACAATATGTCGGCCTGCAAATAATCATAAATCATGCTGATTTCCTACGACACCTCTGCCCCCGTTTTATCCTTAGAAGTTAAAATCCGCACCTGCAACAACTCTCGCCGTGAGTATGTGTGCGGAGCACGCACAAACCCGCCTGCGTGCTTTTTGTGTTTAACGCTTGCTTGGCAGAAGGATCGAGATGCTGTAGTATATATTTGGCTTTTTTGGTTTTATTACTGTTCTCACTTGAGGCTATAGTCAAGAGATCTATATATTTAAGGCGATAAATTCATTTGTGCTTTTGGCATCTGCTACAGAAGTAAAGGTACATGCTTGAAAATAACTTTTAGCCTGGTCCAAAATCGCTTTTGAGCGTGCCCACCATATGCGTATGCCCAAACAAATTTGTAAAGGGTTGCCGGATAAATTTTAATGAATTCCATCTTTACTTTACATAAGTAGTGCATTTCCAAAATGAGATGTTAACCTGTCCTAACCAAAGGTCACCCTATGAGAGCAAATAAATTTTCCAAGGTGAAAGAGTAACTGTCATTGCATCCGCCACTTCATTCAGGGGGTGTGAGTGCATGCATAGCTGTGTCTGCAGGCATAGCATACGGTAGTCACACAAGCGATTATTACATGTGGCGGGCTTGAGCTGAGTAAGTTGGTTCATTGGCCTACAGGGCCACCACTGAGTAAGCACTAAACAAAAATATGGAAAGAAAACTACTCACACTGTGCTGCTGTTGCCATTTTGTGCGACTATGAAGACGGTTTTGGTCAATTCCTGCTTTTTATGCCTTTTTCAATTCCAGTCTTCGTAAAGTCGTAAAATAGGCAATAAATTTGCAGGGTGACTAGCCGGCAAACTAAGCTTTAACAAATTCAAGATGCGTAGGGTCTTGAATGCACTGTTTTGAGAACCACATACATTATTAAAATTACTGAGTGGACGCTGATGAGCAAAGATGATCCATCAAAACGTTTGGACAATTTGAACGATGCAACGAATGTGACTAATGAGATTTAGCGGAGTATGGAGGGAAATATCTTAATCTTTCTGGTTTCGTCTAAGACAGGTAGAGTTGCAATATATTCAAACATTTTTTATTCTCTCTCCAGTAAATATTGTAACATTTTGATGCATGTATAGTGTGGCTTGCTGCATTTACCTGGGCATTCACATTCTCTTACTTGAGACATGTTCATACCATTGTATCTACATTTTGAGAACACATTTTGTCTTTCTAGGAGGAGCAGCTCGTGTCTCTAGGAGACAGCAAGAACCTGCAAAAGGTGGTGCGAGAGATGGTGGGACGCCTGTTCTCAAAGCAAGTCCAGGAGCGGTTCTCCCGCCTGGGCTACCGAGGAAAGTCAAGGTTCAAGGACGCCATGATGTGTAAGGTGGTCATCGGTAATGCATATTCATTACTAGCTATTAAATTGATAGTATCTCTATTGGAGCTCAATAGACAAGCAAAATCTTTGAAATATGTTGATAACTAAAGAAAAGCTGAAACACTTCTTGAAAAAAAAAAAAACGAGCTAGAGGTGACTTCTGGCGTATTTTTGTCCTGTGAATCTGAATATCGCTTTCGTTTTCCCCGAAGGTGTAACTAGACGCGAGAAGACACGAAAAACCTCAGACCAGTCGTGACGTCGTACTAGGATCTTTGGGGCGCCAAGCACGTGTCGCTCGTGTGGGCAGCGCGTGCAATTGCAAGCTTGCCAGTTGTATTTTTCCACACTGACGCCAGTCGTGACGTCTATTTCTGACCTTTTTAAAAATAGCAAGAGTTCACGTGCATAGGTTTGACAGGAGCTGAAGATGAGCGAGAGCAGAAATTCCGAAAACTCCTAGCATGACGTCACGCCCCGGGAAAGAGGGGCTTCAGCTGTACTTTAGATATTAATTTCTGCAGCCTCCGTGCACCAGATTGAAAAAAATAAACTCGATATTCGTGATCCTGGAGGCCAAATCAAGACGATTTTGGTGTTCTTCCTCAAATAGAGAACAGCTTCAGTTTCCTTTTAAGTCTTGCAGTATGCAAAATACTGCAAGTCGTCAGTTCCTGTCGTTTTTTTTTTAAATTCGACTTGCATTCTTTATTATGAATAACTCCAGTGTTAGCATTCTTGGAACCTTCATACTAAAAAGCAGCGTTTTGAAGTAACTGTGAAAAAAAAATTTGTTGGTCTTGTCTTGTTATCCTGTTAGTTTTCAGGTTGAAAAACTAATGAAGACCATTTAGAGGCCTTGGTCTGTAGACTGTCAGTTAGAGTGTCAGTTGAGGAAGTTTTGCTCTCTTTTGAGCCACTCATCTCTGCGCCCCGCCCCCGTCTCGCCCCCCATTTCAGATTAATAGGATGTTACATGAAATAGCCATATGCCTCCATAGAATCTGCACCTTAGCGTGGTAGCCAAACCCAGAATCTCCATTTCTGTGGTGCTCTCTTTCTGTCACCTTTGAATTGCAGGCTAGGTGAGGGACCTATATTTACACAAAGGAAACGCTCACAAACTGCGGTGTGTGAACAGCACCTTGTGTGTAGCTAGTATGCGAGATATTGGCTTCCCCTATCCCTCAACTAATCTGTGTGATCTGACAATTCTCTTTACAGGTGCCATACAAAGTCGCGCTCAAGGGTGCAGCGTGGACGCGGTGGAGAAGTGGCTGACGGGCAGGGAGGCGGGCAGGGGCAACAGAGTTATAAAGACGGACACTCCACTGGTGGTTCCAACCGCCTTTGACGATGAGGGACACTCTGGCTGAGGAGCTAGCTGCTATGGATGCACGAGTCACAATAAAGAATGTCACGGTAAAAAATTTGCATGTTCCCTTCTTGTACTACCCACAATATGCATCTGGGTGACAGATGAATGGGACATGTCGTCTCAACAAGTATACAATAATTGCCATGAGTATACTGTATAGATGGAGAAAGTCAATTGTTCACACAGAATTGTTTCTTAAAATTGCACAAATACTAAACTGGCTTGTTTCGGTTCAAGTCCGAAAAACATGTTAAAAACGGTCAGCACCTATAAAAGATATGAAAACCAATAAAATAGTTTGGACTGAGAAATTTAGCATTTCCACATTTAAGTGAATTTGATCTACTGAGAAGCTAGCTGTTCAAAATTTAAATGCAGTAGGATGTCATTCCTGGGCTTTAAAGCCTGACACAGCTAGCATTCTAGTGGTTCTATGCTGGGTACACTGAATGACAAATACGCTGGTGCTGATCTGCAATTGCGCAGGCACTGACCCGCAATTACGCTGGCACTGATCTGTTATTACGCTGGCACTAATCCGCAATTGGACTGGCTCTGACCCGAAAACACGCTGGCACACTGATGGTTTCCTACCGTACCACCGGTTCCACGCCGGGGATCTGTGTCGGGGGCTCACTGGGAACATCCCGTATTCCCGGCATCCCGGTTTCCCAATAAGTTCCCGGTACCGGCCGGATTCCGGCATTGGGCCCGGCCGATGTCGCCACTTGGGCGACATCGGCCGGGCCCAATGCCTCTTTCCAAAGTCTTTTTCAAAGTGGTTTTTGGTGCGAGTCTGCTAGATGTAAATCTGCGAGACCGGGCGGTCCTTGGTCTGGGATGGCGTCACCAAGTAACCCTCTACCCTCCCTGGTTTTGTGGGAAGGTACGCCCCCAACCTGTATTGCCATCCTCTATATATTAGTGCCCTCAGTTGTCTGCTTTTTGGTTGTTAGTAATTCCATCGTTTAATCTTCATTGTTGAATTACTTCTTCTTGGATAAATCTCATCATATTTTCCAGAATATTGCATGCTTGAGGGTTTAACAGCATTGCAGATTTTGTGGTATTATTGAAATCTCCGTATTTTTTCCGTATTTAAGTTGATTACGTTAAATTATTAAAAACAGCGTCCATGGACAAGTAGTAAAATAATGTTCAAAACTTGTTGGCCGCCATACCACAAAAACAATTGGTGATATTTGTTATGTTAAATCGAAAAAAAAATAGAATGGAAATCTTCCATGGCGTGGAGATAATTTGTGCTAGAAGCTTGGATGGCGGAAATCTGTCCGGAATATTGTGTACTGAAGAGATCCATGTAAATAATACTTTTTATTGTCCCAGTTGTTTCCATTGTTTGTCCCATTCTTGTTTTGTTTCCTTGTAACTTTGTTTTTTAACATATCGTTTTGAAAAAGGACACGTAATTAAGTTTCCATTTAGATAAGCAACTTTAACGTAATGATTGGCCAATTAATTTTCGTCATTTCCAGCACGTGCTTTAACGTAAACAAAATGTATTTTATGCTTTTTTGTACCTGTATGATAAGTTGTTTTGTTTCATATATATATTTTGTTTTTAATGTTATTTACATTTTGAAGTAAAGACCTGCTGTCTGTGTATATGGTGATTTCTGTGGGATACATTTTGTTGCGTATTGCATATTATAATGCTTGTTGAAATGCTGTTTTTTCTGCATCATAGATGGTTGAGCATTCCGTAAGTTTAAATTGTGATATCTGTTCTATTCTCGCCCGAGGGCAATGTTTAAATTCTATTTTATGCTTGAATGATGGATGAAAAGACAAATTATCGATGTTGTAATCAGTATTTACAGCATTGAATGTGACATTGATACAAATAATGGAGAAACGTTACATAGGATCGGGAGACTGAGATTACTTGATGTATGATAGCTCTAGAGATACTTAAAAGCGGAATGCGTTGAATAGGTATTACTTTTCTTAGGATATGAGAATTGTGAATGTTGGTCCACCACGTGCTAGGCTCCATATACAGAATACCTCTCAATACATCGTATATATAATTCCCTCTGTTGTTTTTGGTTAATGTCCCAGTTTATTTTAGCAAAGTTGGTTAAATTTAAAGTATGTTTTATCACTTTTTCTTTTAGGTATTCTGCATGTGGTATAAATGAAAGATTGGTATCAAATATTATTCCTAGTATACGAATTTTTGGAAGAAATTTTAGGCTATTGTTGTTTAATCTTATCGTTGGTGGTCTTCCTTGTGTGAGACGTCGCCCTGAAACAAAGAGGGTACAATGACATTTAGAACAAGTTAGTGTGAGTCGATGTTGTATGGTCCAATTAAATATTTTTGTAAAGCATGTGTTTGCTGTGTTTTCAATTTCACGTCTAGTTGGTCCTGATACTATTAGTATTGTGTCGTCGGCATATGCTTGTAAATGTGTTGATGGTGGTAATGTTAAATTTAACAAATCTGATATTAATATATTCCATAGTAACGGGCTTAATGGGGAACCTTGAGGACATCCTAAATCTACGGGGTAATTTATTTTGCCTGCAGGAGATATATACGTGATAGATCTGTTTTGAAAGAAAGATTTTAATATGTTATACAGGTTTGCTGGACGGTTGTGTTCTTTTAGGCATTTCATAACAAATGGGTACTAGAGAGAATCGAATGCACCGTGAAAGTCGAGTAAGATTAATACTGAATGTTTGTCGTTATATCTGTTATCTAATAGTTTGCTTTTTAGTTTATAGAGTGCAGTTTCGGCAGATTTAGCATGTGTGAAACCAAATTGTTTTGGATGGAATAGATTGTTTTTATAAAGGAAATAGTATAGACGGGAGTTTAAAATGCGTTCTAAAATTTGTCCAAAAATATAATTTAAGCATATAGGTCTCTATGCTCGAGCATGATTTGTGGGTTTGTCTGGATTATTTAAAAGAATTAATCTAGCGTTTTTCCATTCTGAGGGAAAATAACCATATTTTAGAGCACTGTTAAAAATACTCTTGGCATTTAGATCTCCGCCTATAATTAGGTTTTCATGTGTAATATTTTGTAAGTCGTCGTTAAGTCCAATTAAATATTCTGTAAAATTTCTTCAGGGGGAACTATATGTAGAAACTAGTGTTATGTTTGTACTTTTATTGTATTTTCACGATAACCCTATTCCTCTCAACTCTAATCAGAAATGGCGTATATTCTTTATTTTTAATTACTATTGCACTAAGTGGCTGTGAGTTTGCAGCAAAGACTATATCACTAATGGAGCATTCTACTTTGTAATTATTTTTAGTGTAATAAGGTTCTTCAATGAGTAATATATCGGGTTGAAGATCGCATACAGCCCTAGAAAGATTATCAGCTGGTGCTTTTGAGTGAGCCAAATTTATTTGTAAAATCTTGATATTTGATGCCATTTAAAACTAAAGCTTTTTTTAGTAAGCAGTTCGCATTCTACTTCTTTCTATTTGCTGTTTATAAAGAAGGCAAGTTATTTCGTAAAATGTTTAATTGACAGGTAATAATGTGCCTTTTCTTTCATTTGATTTAGTACATGCAGCACATATTTTTTCTCTGTTGCATCTGCCTTCATGTGACTGAGCTGCATCGGCCAGATACTGCCCCATCTGCCTGACAGAAGCGGCGTGTGTGGCCGTACTCGCAGCATTTGGAACATCTCACAACATGAAGGAACTCGGAGATAGGACATCGAGTCCAACCAAGTGTGAGGAAGGCCTTTTGTTTGAGTATCTTGTAAACTGCCGGATCTACCTCAAGAATGAAAGTCTGGGTCCCGCTGAATCGATCGACAAAGACGGACCTGACGGTGAGCTGTTTCTCGGTGATCTCCAGGCCATTCTGCTCCATTAGCTTAAGAAATGCGGTCTCACGGGTGACCGAAGGATCGACCCCCGTGACGCGAAACTGAGGCCTGAAACGCACCGGGAACTTCGGCGTCAGGATGTACTTCACCGTTTCATCCCCCTTGATAGCCGATTTCAGCCTATTGAGGCCCTCCCTATTCGATGCTTGGACACTGACGCCATTTGCGGCGATGTTTCTTACAGTACGTTTTGGATGTTTAGATCAACAGGATTAAACCGCGTGGTCGGGGCCACCCAGGTGTTCACATCCGGCTTGCCATACACAAGAAGGGTTTCCCTGTGTTCCTGGACTGGTTCCGGAGGCATGCGGGAATCAGCCGGACCCGCGGGGGGGGGGGCACAATTGCCGGCGAGAGCGCCGGGGCCGGGCGAGAACCGAGGCGTATGTCGCCGGCACTCCGGTCCTCCGCTCCTGCAGCTCCTGCAACTGATCCACCTTTCCCTGGAGGTGGGCCACCTCCATGGAAACGAGGGTCAACGCGTCTCCGATTTCGTTTACGTTTTTGTTTAGGTCGCTCCACCTTTCGTGCGACAGGCTCTTGGCATGTCGCTTAATTAACGTGATTAAGGATTGTTTCATCGCCGCGTAATGCCTCAGCTCAAAATTAAAGTTTTCTTTTAATCCGAAAATCACCTGCTGTTTTCCTTTCGGTCAAAATAGCAGCGAAGTGACGAGAATCGCAGATGTGCGATTCTCGGACAGCACTCCGGTACAGTGAGAAGAGAAAGACGAAGTGCACTGTTTCAATGCAGATTGTTCTTTCTAAGTTAATTTTTACGTTTTCAAAGATGATCCGCGATGGTATAAGCTTATCAATGCTGTCTGGACGTTGGTATTTATCTGAATTTAAGTTTTAGAGCCTAGTTTTTCTATCAATGAGGTGAATGACACTCGGAACATACACGTCTAGGGCCAAGATCAAAAATGTGAAATTATCAAATTATTCTGATTCTTTTCGTGAAAGAAAGGTATCTCCGGAATCGCTAACGATTTCGCTATCAGCTACAATAGCTTAAACTAATTTCTAGCAATAATAACAAAATTTGCACTTGAAATTCGGAGGAGCACTTTGTTTACTTACTCCGGGCATCAACTTCTGCAACGTCCCAGTAGAAAGGGACATATTTTGAGGTCGGGGCTCGGTAAAAGAATGTAAAATAATAGTCCAATGCGTACGCTCCCGCCGTGAGGCACTGTAGACTTCAAGCCAATTCTAATAAAAATGAATTGGATTATGTGATGAAGTGGTAATTTGTCACGAAAAAGCCAATTGGGAACAACAATTGTAAAAATAAATCTGGATGTCGCCAAGCGAACGACCCAGGAAGGACCCACTGGAAAGAGGACCCCGAGACCGCGACCCCCGTCCAATCCCGTACCGTAACGAAGAGGGCATGAGAGTGTTGCAAAGTGGGCAGACGAGCCCGCAAGGCAACCATAACTGAACCAGGCGGTCCCGCCGCAGTGATCACTTTGATATCTCTCGGCTCCCGTTGGAGAACACTCCCGCCATCATGCGGGGCGTCTCCCACCCTGGGGAGATTCGAGAGGCGCTACCTTTATTTCAACCTTCGCCTAATAGGGATGCCCCGTCCGTATCGTCACGCGCCGTCACACGTCCCGCGTCAAACGTCTCGATCTCACGTGAGCCGCTCCACGTCATACGCCCCACATATCAACCCGCTTCACGTCACACTTCCCTCCCTTTCAGGGAGGGTCGTCACACGTCATGCGGCCACACATGTCATACGTTTCACGTCATGCGTTCTCACGCCGTCCCATCCTCTCACGCCACACGCCGCGATCCCCGCCTCAGGGGCTCCCTCCTCCAGCGGGAAAGGCTAGAATTCACCAGGCCCTCTTTGTCCCCTCTATTCCTGAGAGCAGCCGCATAGCTAGGGCTCCTCCCCCAGGTGGAGGATTTTGGGTTTCGCCAGAGCCTCCGTTGCAGCTATAGAGCTGGCAGGGCGCACCACAAGCAGGTGGAGGTTGACTTCCCACGCGGCGACAACCGCGGGGCTCGCGCCCCAGTAGATAGGGACAGTGGGAATCTCGTTAATCCATTCATGCGCGTCACTAATTAGATGACGAGGCATTGGGCTAACTTTTATGGGAAGAATCCAACTCGTTCGCTCTTTAAGGAAGCTTAACCTCATTGTCACAAACACCGTAGTACATCCAAGTGTGGGAACGACACATCACTCATAACACAGAACAAATATTGACTACAGAGGAAAACTAACATCACTTTCAGTCTTAATTTCACACAACACCAGTTCACTTGTGCAAAATGCAAACTGCAAAATGCAAAAAAGAAGACAGTTGTTATCATTATAAATGTGTAGTTGACTCTGAGAAGGCGAGTACAGAAATGACAATATCTATCTTAAAAAAAAAAACACGCACGCACACACATTGATTACATAAAAAATAAATTTGGCAGGCAAGATTCCACACACCTGCCCCCCCCAAAAAAAAAAAAAAAAACATGGGGAAGGCAGGGGAAAAACAGTTTACATACTTCGGTTTGTTCCCCGTATAAAGTGGTAGAAACATCGCATGGAATCCCGAACCACCTTGATTATTAGCGAGGCAATGTCACGCTTTGAAAAGCCCAGCGAGCCCAAAGCCTCAGCTGATTTTGGGCAAACGAGCCCTCTCTCAGTGGCCGTTATGGCGTGCACGGCAACCGAGGTCAACGAGAACCCGGACCTCACTGCGTCCACAATACCCGGAGCAGAACACTTCCTAATCTTGTCTTCATTAAGTAAGTTAAGGCTTTTGTCTTCCCCGACGATTCGAACGTCTAGAACCCATGCCCTCTCTCCTTAACACAAAAATAAATCTGGGTACCTGATTTCGTCTTTTACTTTAATTCTGGGCTCCTCGGACACCGTGTACTCATCTGCTCTCATCTCTTCCGCAATCCAGGATGCCACACAATTGTGTCTTTCCAGGCGCGGTGCGTACGACCGAGGGCACACCTGGATAATATGTGCGTATGTATCAGGAAAGGCGCAGCCAGCCTTGCAGCTGGTGTCCTTCGCTCTTCTCCTGGCGCACCTCGTCTTGGACGGAAGCGCGTGGGCCCTAAGTTCGATTAGGTCCACATACTCCCGTGCATTCAGAAAGTGCGGTGGGTTCCGGATGAATGCCGCAGCAGCACATGCCCGTGCCTCCATCAACCCTCTCGTGTCCACCATCTGTAGCAGCTGATCTCTTCAGTAGCTGCGCTCCTGTGTTCTAGATTCGATCTTGACACCCTTAAATTTCACCCCTTCCCTGCCCTCTCAACCTCCTCTCTCCATGCCGTCATGGTCACCAGACCCTCCAACATTCCGTCACCGGCGCACTGAACCCCAAGCAGCCGGGAACGGCGGATCCGAGGAATCACTGTCGCGAGACAAGTGACCCCACAGATCGCCGTCTTCCACCGCAGCGTATAGAAAGGCAACTGGAACGTCCTGCGGCAGATGTAGAAAGAGCCGGACAGCCGCTCTAGTCCTAAGATCAATCTGGTGTAGGTGCGTCTTTGACTTGGCGCTCATAACCAAACCATAGATTAGTCTCGGTATTAGGTAGAATATTAGAATGTTCATCTTCTGCTGAGGTTTAACGGGGGCCCCTCTAGCCGTACGATAAGGTCGTCGAAATTTGCCCCATTGTACCATACTTCCCCCGATGTGTTGATTTCTACCCCCAGACAGCGCCATGAACCTGAGCAATCAATCACTCGAAGTGGTTCCCCATTTACTTTGAAAGCCACGGGGCAGATTTTGCCTTCTTGTTTTTCCCGTCTCCCATGAGGCATAGGGTCGAAGACTTCTTTACGTTCACCGTGAAACCCCGAGTGCTCAAATACTTCTGGAACTTGTCGAGCAGAATTCGTAGGCCAGCCGCCGTCTCCGCCAGAATCGCGAGGTCATCAGCAAACGCCAGCGGCGCGCACCGCCCCTCACCCAGTGTCACACCAAAGCCCGGGGAGATGCCGTCGATGAACTCGTCAATGACCGCGTTAAACAACAGGGGAGACAACGGATCGCCTTGTCTGACTCTCTTCCCAGGGCGCACTGTCCTTTCTACCCCTCTGTGCTGCAAGGTTGTAGTAGAATTTATGTAGAACCAGCTTAGGTAGCGAATCATGGACTTCCCCACCAGTTCGTGGCGTGCAAGTCCATTCAGTATTGCGGTGTGTTTGGCGCTATCAAATGCCTTTGAGAGGTCTATATCAGCCATGTAAAGGCTTCGCCCCGCGGCACGATTTGTCTTCAGAAGCATACTCAGAATCATGATGTTTGTCAAAGCAGCCATCTGCGCTATTATAGGCACGTTGCTCGTCTCGGAGGTGAACAATCTTTCTCAACTTCTTGTCTAAGATCTTGTGAAAGGTGCGCAGAAGCACCGAGCCAATTGAAATCGGCCTATACTCCCCCGGCTGAGAAGGTGCCTCCACTTTTGAGATAAAGATCGTCCGGGCATTTCCCAGCTTCAAGGAGGCACGACCCCAGTTCAAGAACAAGTTGCAGAGCTTGACTAAAAATTCTCGCGATTGCCTTAAGCTTTTTGACCGTCAGTCCGTCTGGGCCAGGTGCACTGGAGTGCTTTGGCATGCTTTCCTGCTCTTCCTGCTCTGTCACTGGCAGTACTGTCACGTCCCGTGCATCTAAAAGATCATCCGAGGGAAGAGGCTCCTCCTTAGATGTCCCGCTCATAACCCCAAACCAGTAGTTGACAAGCTCTTCTGGAGCCACTTGATCCTCCTTGACACCGTCCAAGACCCGTTGAGCACACACTTTACGATTCTTGTTGTATAGGTTCTGGACGATTCGGTATTCCTTCTTCCTAGTATTTCTTTTGCTTAAGTGCTCCTCCGGGGCTGGTTGACGGCCGCTCTCCGCAGGATGCTCGTACTTACTCAACGCTCGGTCAAGATCAACCGCAAACGGTTCCCCCGAAGAGCTGTCCTGATCACCTGGTAAGCTCTTTTCCTCCGCAGTTCCTTCGGAGTTACAGTGCTCTTCTAGCCACTCCGCTAGCTTATGGCCAATTCGCCTGGGCCCGCATCGCACCGGTGCAGTGCGGTTCGTGGTACACGGAAGGCTAGAGGGGAGAGGGGAGCTTCCTTCTCTTCTTGCCAGCCTTTCGTGTACTGAAGTGGAACAAGTTTACTGCACTGGACGGGTGCGGTGTGCCCCAGACGAATAGGCCATTAGTCTTTCCCAAGAACAACTCGGAATCTTCAGTCGCGCAACTCAAGCAGGCACTAGCATTTAGGTCACCTGCGGGCGGGACGCATTCTCTCACCAGAGCAATAGCAGTGTTGCTCTTTGCGTCTTCACGACTCCCTTCTACTTCGCTTCCCCGGTCTGCGGGGTCGGCGATTCCTGCTGCTTTCTTCTGGTTTGCCGCCATTTCTTCCTTGTTTACTTTTATGGAAATGTCTGCCTCTCTTTCACAAATTTACGGACAAGTGCCTTATAGTCCGCTTTTCTGCGGTGTCCCTTTACGGACTCTGTCGTTCTCTTGTTCCCCCCTCCCCTTCCCACAAAACTTCTTGAAAAGGACACTATTAATACCCAGCGGCTTCACTCCCTGCAGAAGCGCTTCTGCTTCCGCTTTAGCGAGAAAAAATGTTTCCTCCTCCGTCCATCTAGCCTTCACTTTTTCTCTTTTTCTATCACAATCTCCTCATTCAAGTTAGCATTGCCATATTTCCTCCTACGACTAGCAAGTCCCCTAGTCTTAAATCCTTTCCCACACTTCGGACATGCCACAGTGTTCATGTCAGGGGCATTCAAAACCCCTCGTCACCAACCTACAACTCACAAATGGATCACAGACTCAGCGATCCAATAGTTACACTTAATTCACACTTACATAGCACGAAACTTTGCTACCCTCTTGCTGGCATACAGGTTTACAGCGATACAAACTCTATTGCACCGTAAAACAGCATACACAACCCCCCAAAATCGAAAACAGGCCATACAGGCAAAAATACACTCATTGACTCGAAAGTCTGGCAACCCCTTTTCCCAGAACTGCTATCCAGACACGAAAGTCTGGAAACCCAAATTCAGCAAGGGGTTTTCCGAGAGAAAAACAGTTGATTGAGCCAAATATTCGTATCTACGCGCTGTAAAGATTAGCAGGGCGGTACTCTGCTTCCCCAGCAGGGCGGTACCTGCTTCCCCCAGAATAACAGTAAGCTGCTGATTGGCCCCGCGAAAGGCCTATTACAGCGAATTTTAAACATAAATCAGAATCAATTCACAAAATTACCCAACATTAGTCACCTTAGTCGCGTTATAGCACTAGCTCCGGAATCCAAACAAATAATTTCAAGAGTAAAACAGTTCGTCTAGCGCTAATTATACATGTCGATGCTGCCAAAAGCACTTGCCATGCTGTCGCTCGGTCCCCTGACGCCCTGTGTTGAAGGGGGAGCCTTGACTGTGCCGGGATCGGCTCCCAGCGCCGTTTTAGTGAAGCCCAGGTGCTGCTTGGTTTGGGGACAAAGAAGCCTTCACCTCAATGCCTGGACAGCCAGATGATGAGCAGGATGCCACCTGCAGCATGGAAAGTGTCCCTCGGCAGAAAATCCAGCAGTGGGACAGCTCTGACACAGAGCCAGCTGACCAGGAGGTGGGTTTGGCGCAGGGTATCCCAAGAAAACGCAGGCTGGCTGTCAGGTGGCGGCCATCTTGGGCGGGCGGTCGTACGATCGGAAGAAAACAGGTCCCTACTGCCTGTAAAGGCCTCTAGGCTGGAGACCGACAACCCGGGCGCGTTCCTGGAACATTAATGGAAAGCTTCTGCCACATCTTTTGCAGAATTCTAGGGGTTTTTCTGCATTTTAGAGCGAAGGTGTGGGAGCCCAAAAACAGTCGGCCAGCAGTATACTACTTGAATACATTACTCTAAATGTGGTCTGATTTAGATTTGCAGGAAGTTAAAATTTTATAAGAAGTACTATCCTAACGGTGTTGTTCTCCTTTACTAAGTATTTAATAGAGCACTTCACTCCGCCCCGCCGCACCGAGCGCCCCTGCGCCACGCCAATGATTTTAATTCAGTTCAGATCCCAAGGATGTTTATAGTTTTCATTTTAATTATCGCGTCGCCCGACGCCGGCGCGGTTCCCACTTTTCCTGCTATCTTTGGTATGCCTTGATATTAAGGCTTCCTATCAAAATAAGAATGGCAGTAAGAAGGTTATTTTTCTTTCTTTTCCTTCTTGTAATGCCTTTCTATGAGCTAATCAGAAGCCCGGAGAGACAGCACTAGGCTGCTCCCTCCTTAATGTTGGCAGGTCTTCTGTTACATGCATGAGATGTGATGGACGGAAGCCAAAGGCCCCGGAACTAGTCCGTGCCTTCCTGTGTTGAAATTTAAGGTCTCCCGGTGCAGGATTAAACCCAGAATTGCAGCTTGTAGTCGATATCTTGTGGTTAAAGTTGTTATTCTTCGTGGTTGTTGATTTCTTCATTGTCCTTATGCCTTGAGTGATTTACCCTTTTAAGGATTGTTTGGGTTTTACATTTTGTTCTATTTATTAAATAAAATAAAGTTGAAAGTTATAGCAGCATTTGTCCATGGGCCTTCCCCCGCCGCCCGGGCAACCCACGGGGAGGGGGAGAATCCGAACCCCGGCCAGGAACCCGCCCCCCCCCCCCCCCACGCACCACCTAGAGTTCTAACATTCAATATATTTTAACATCTAAAGTTTGCTTTTTCATGTTATTTATTTATCCTACCTCATTCATCTTTTCTTATTCTATATTGTTGTTCACGTATTGTATCATCTCTTGTAAAATGTGATTTTTATTTGTAGATTGAATTAAGTTTTGTTTGTCTGAATTTGTGTTTATTTGCATTTTGAGTCTCTTACGATATTCATGAGTATTTGGGCATGTCGTTAAATAACGGTTAACGGATTGACAGATGTTGTAGCAAACACATGTACTATTGGGTTTAATTTTAAATCTTTCAAAATAAAAGGGAAATCTTCCATGTTCTGTTAGGAGTTGGGTCAACAAATAATTGGAGGGGAAGAATGGAGGTATATGTGAAATTGATGGAATTCATTGGAAGATTTATCTGGATTGACCTTCTTTTAACAAGTTGTCATTCCAGACCTCCCTCGCCCTCCCAACCAGACTTTTCTTGATGAATGTCTTAGATTTTTTTGTTGGCACGTAAGCCCCACGGCGACGGGCTTCCGAAGCGAACTGATCTGCCAGGTCATTTCACAATATTCCAGAATGTCCTTTAACGAAATACAATTTAATTTGGCATCCCTCTTACAGATATTGTATAAGTTACTTGAGTTGAGATAATAAATGATTTAAGTTCATTATATTATTAAGTGCCTGAAGTGTTGATAAGCTGTCTGTGAAGATATCATATTGTGGGTTTCATTTATTGTTAATAGATATTCTACGCCTGTTTGTAGTGCGATAACCTCTGTGTCAGCGATGGTGGCATGCTTAGGTAGGCAAAATTTTCCTATTTTAATTATACTTCAATTTTGTTTTAATACTACAAAGGCTGCTCCAACCAGCCCAAGGCATGCGGAACCATCAGGAAAAAGGCTAAGGGCGTTCTCTGATGTTCTAAATGTGTTTTATCAAATTCATAGTAAGGTAATGAAGTTTTAGCACTTGGATGGGTGTTCCATATGTCAATGGGACAGTTGATTTCGGAAGGTAATACTTTCCAATTATAAAAGTGTGCAGGTATTTTTGCTTGGAAAAGGTTAAACATAAAAAGTTTTATGTTTAGTGTTATATTTATTGGCATAATATTACATAGAATGTGAAGGCTAATATTGGGAACTGTGTGGAAGGCGTTACTTATTTTTAGTAAAGGGATGCGTTGAACAGAACATATTTTTCCTGTTACGTGAGATTTTTTTTTCTGGTTTCCACCACACAGCCACTCCATACACTATATATATTTCAATTGATTGTATGTATATTTCGCGAAATTGACTTTGATTAATACCCCATTTTGTTGCTGAGGAACGCGCCAGATTGATTGTGTGTTGTAAGACTTTGTTTTTAAGATTTGTTACGTGGGGTAAAAAGGAAAGTTGTGAATCTACTATTATACCTAAAAGTTTTATTTCTGTTTTTACCTTAAGCTAATGTTTGTTAAATTTAATAATTGGGTTTCGTTTCTGGTATTTCGCACCAGTCGCCAGTAACATACGAAAGCATTTGGTATAGTTAAATTTGAGTTTGCTTTGTTGTGCCCTTGTGAATGTAGAGTTTAGTGTATTTTCGGCTTTAATTTCAATGTCCCTTTCTGAATATTCATCTATTACTATTATTACGTCATCTGCAAATGTCTGTATATGTACATATGATGGAAAGCTTAATGTTAGTAGATCATTAATTGAAACGTTCCATAGTAATGGGCTTAATGGTGATCCCTGTGGATATCCCAATGTTATTTCTTTTTGTATTTGTGTATTGTCCTTAGTGATGTATGTTATATATCTATCCGTAAAAAAAGTGTAAGAGAATATATAAATTACTGGGGCATTTGTTCTTTTGTAAGGAATGGAGTACGAATGTTCAACAAAGGGAATCAAATGCACCTCAAAAGTCTAATGAGATTACTAGGGAGATTTTGCCTTTTTCTTTTATTGTTTGTAAATGTTGAATAAGGTGATATAGCGCTAATGTTGATGATTTGTTGTGTGTAAATCCGAATTGATTCGAAAGTATCAACTCGGATTTAGTGAGGAAATAATATAATATTTGTATATATTCATCTTTCTAAAACTTTTCGAAAATTGAGTTTAAGCATATTGGTCTATATGAGCTACTTCATTGGTGGGTCTATTTAATTTAGTCAAAAAATAACTTTTCTTATTTCCCATATTTTTGGAAAATGTCCGAATTGATGACAAGAATTAAATATTTCATGAACAAAGAGGTAGTCATGTGACCATACTTGTTTTAATATTGAAACTGCAATTTTATATATACCCGGGGCTGTTCTTAGACGCAGTGTCATTATAATTGTTTTCTTTTCTTAATAAGTGAAGTTTATATCAGGAGGGTCCGAATTTGTGTTTTTTTATACTATTTCTTATGTTAGTTAATAGTGCTGAATTGGTTTGAATATCATATTGTGCATAAACTGCATCTAGTATATACTGGATGTATTTTATATGTAAAGTGGTTTTTGAGTTATCTATTTTAGTTATTGGAGGAATTATAATAGGTGTTTTTATCTTGTTAAAGGCGACCTTGTACGGAATAACAAAAAGTGATTTTTAGTGGCGTGAAAACAAAAGTTTCGTCATGATGTTATTTTTGAGGTTACTATAATTTCGTGATATTCGTTCCTAAAATCTAAATATTCTCTTTTATATAATGGCCTCATTTCGATGTTCCCAGGTAGCACCATGTTATGGGCCAAAACTTGGCTTTTCTGTGGCAATTTAGGGCATTGAAAAGGCCGAAGAAGCCAAATTAGAGCCAAACCTTACCTCCCTTGGCAACAGTCTGGGTATTTAGGCCCTAATTCACCAAACAAGTGCCAAACTTAGGCTTCACTTTTTGATAGTTTGGCTGTCATCTGGCACCTTCGGGCCAAAATCGCCACAGATGTGCCAGAGTTAGGCTTACTACCTTGTAGTTCAGTTGACATCTGGCTTCTTTAGGCCCAAGTCGCCAAACAAGTGCCAAAGTTCTGCTTCGCTTCACCATAGTTCAGCTGTGATCTGGCAGCTACGGGCCAAAGTTGCCAAACAACTGCCAGAACTAGGATTACTGCTTTGGAGTTCCGCTGATGAGATATTTGATGTACGCGGGTGGTCTTCATCTTAATTAAGTAGAAATCATGTTTCATTCCGCTGGCCACTTTATCTTATGTTGGGTGTCTCTTGATTTCTCCAGTCCAAAGGTTGGCTGAACGTTTTGACGTGGCTGGACCAGGCTTTGCAAACACAAATTGTGACGGATGTTGTACTCGCGCGTATGTACACACGCCAATATCGGGACGTGCCGTGAGACTGGTTCGACGTTATGGCGCGTTCACACCGACGATGCGATCTAGTCCCGCCATAACTTTCATCGCAAAAGCGACGAGCGCAGGCAAAAAGCGACGCGATTTGAGCAGTCGCTTGCTGACCCGACTTTTTTTGCGATGCGATCTACCAGCGGAGAGGCTGAGCCAATCAACGGCGTTCGGAGCGAGAGTTTTTGAGAAGCGACTCGCCAACGAAGGTGTTGGTCTCGGTCATCGCGCACGCCAGAGTGATCATCTAATTATTTCATTTTTTTGCGATGCGATTTAGTGGCATCGCGCGAGTGCTTACATGCTCGGTGTGACTGATCCTTTACAGAAAGTGCTGCCATCGAGCTAGCGCTGTGCGAGACCGATGTGCGTACGTCTCCTCAACAGATATCATTATTAGGCGGCGCATTGCAAAAGCGAGCGTGGCTCTGCGCGTGTCTTGCATTGCGAGTGGGCACTGTCAAATCCTAGCGATAACAAAGAGCGGAAACGACCGGGGCTACGCGGCGCCGCTCCCGCGTCACACTTCGGGAATTAAAATGGAATCCCGGAACTTGCACTATTTTAGCGTGTTGGTACTTTTGAACATTTAAAAAGTGGAGACACATAAGGGACGATACAGACAGGACAATCTTTCAAATTCAACAACATTTATTTTCGGCTTCAAGCTCAATGCCTGCCCGCTCCGTGGGAGTTCGGGAAAGGGAAATCTTGTGGGAAGGAGGGGAAGTGGAGAAAGTGTACACGATCCCCCTGTCCTACGGGCCCAGGTACATCGGGCAAACGGGGCGATGCCTCAACGACCGACTCCGATAACATTCAAATGGACGCCGAAGAGCTGCTTTGGATTCTCAGCATTCGATCGTCATTCACGGGAGGAAATGTACCGGCTGCCTCTCCTAATTTCTCCGGCACGGTAGCCATGGGAGGCCACTGTGAGCGAGTCGGGAGAGAAATAATTGAAGCCTATCACGTGGCGACAAGCCCGCAAACATAAGCACCCCTTTCATTTCGCTCTCAAGAAAGAAGATTATCTTTCTGAGGCCCGCAATGGAAGCCGAACGCTGACAGATAGGCAAGGCGACAAGGTCACCGGCAGAAGCGGCCTTTCCTTTCGTTCAGTTTCATTTCTTTCCAAAGAAGGGCTGGGACTCCCCTGTCCCTTACTTCCGTACTGTTGAACTAAGGTGTTGAACAGGTCGGGATACAGTCTCTCCCCTGTAGCTTTGGCTGTACAGCAAGGTATTTTTCTCTTTTTTTATAAGTTGTCTTTTTTTCTTTTTTTACTCTAAAGCATCGAGAATGCCGAAAGAGCTTAGCTGCGTTGTTGTTGCCCCTTCGACCTCGCCTTTTGCAAATCCTCCCCACCTGCTTTTGTGTTCTTCGTGCGGCTGTCAGCGAGTGAAACAGCCGCTTTAAGCAAATCAAAAGGTGGAGCGAAAAGCGTGACCTCTCTGCGTAGGACGCGTAGTACAAACGTTTGGACAAAAAATTTTTCACGTGACTCTCTCTGTCACGCTGATGGGATCTCTGGGGCTGTTGTTTTCGCCGTTTGCCTAGTTATAGAAATAGGCGGGCCACGTAGGTCCAGTTTTCGAAATGTGCGCTTCAGTGTTCTCTTGCTTTCGTGCCTTGCAGACGCGGCCGTGTTTTGTCGTCGTAAACGGCCGAAATACGTCCATGCCAATTTTTCGGTAACAGCTATTTTTTTCACCGGAGTTCGTTGAATTTTTGTGATGCGTTTGTTGGACACGCTTCTACAAAAACTGCTCTTCGCTGACGACGAGACGTCAGTTGAATGTGCGCAACCTTTTTTCTCGAGTGTGTTTGTGGGGTGCCTGAGTTGGATTATACATCTATCAAGGATTACATGATATCGCTCTTTTATTAGTAAGTACACTGCAAGTATGATTCTGATAGTAGTCCTGCTTTCCTCTCAATCTCCGCGGTTTTTGTGTGATGAATATTGCTTGGCATGAGGACAGTGTTATTTTTATTTTATAATTTGCTTTTCGTTTTACAGAGAAGTGTGACCTTTGTAAATATGTCGAGAATACACTGTGTGTAATGATAGTGGTTTAATAAACTTCTGGGGGCGATTGAAAAAAATTTGTTTGTCCGTATATGTGATTTGATACGCAACAATTGATATGCAACGTACACATCAGGGTGTCGAACCGGAACCGAACCGAACCGAAAACCGGAACCGAACCGTTATTTTTAGCCGAACC